>JAKSZT010054401.1:5124700-5212767 GCA_026826555.1 Tolypeutes matacus | reverse complement strand
TTTCCCCCTTTTATTCAAGGTCTTTTTCCAGTTGTGTTGCCAGTTGGCACTTGGGAAAAGTTTTCAATTAGCAATAATCGTGCCTCGGATAAACCTCATTGGCTACGATACTGCCACTGCACAAAGCTGCCAGTTGGCACTTGGAAACAACAGAAATTTATTGTGTCACAGTTATGAAGGCTAGAAGTTTGAAATCCACGTGTCAGGAGGGCCAGGCGCCCTCTGAAGTCTGTGGGTAAAAATCTGGCCCGTGCCTCTCTCCTGGCTTCTGGCGGTGGCCGGTGATCCTTGACACTCTGGCTTCTGGCATAGGTCGATCTCTGCCTCCGTTGTCACAAGGCCATCTTTTCGCTCTGTGCCTCTTCACCTGGGGTCTCCTCTCCTCTGTCTCTCTGAGTCCAAATTTCCTCTTATAAGGACACCAGTCCTACCAGATTAAGGGCCCACCCTAACTCAGCCTGGCCTTATCTTCACTAATAGCATCTTCAAAGGCCTATTTCCAAATAAAGCCGCATTCACAGGACCAGGGCTTAGGAGCTGAACAGGTAGTCTGGGAAAACACAATTGAAACCCTAACATTTGGAATTGAAGCAGCTGTGAGGAGTGGTTGGCTGGATTCTCCCATCACTGCTTACCAGTTAGGTTCTGCTGGTTGTGGGTCATGGAAGCACTCGACACCCCCAGGGGCCATGTCCACCCCTCACACCCCCAAGAAAGGCCACACACACAGCTTCACCACCCACCGTGAACAGAGGGGAAGGCCTGGCCAATTGGCTCTCCACAGATGCCTTGCTAGCAGGGCTCAGATGTTAGCAGTCATGATTTATACAGAGCCTGTAGCAGCCAACTAAAAAACCCGACCAGGAAGACGGTGAGAAGTGTTGAGCACAGCTGAGTACAGATGCAGACTCAGGGTGGCCCAGCGCTCTGAGGGAGGCAGCCGACAGCTGGCATGCCCAGGAGGGGCACAGTGTTATCAGTTCTTTGTTGTTCAAGAGAGGTTGCAGATCAGGTTTTACATGAAATCTTTGATATTTTAAAGTTGCATAATTTTTTTCTAGAAAGGCCAGGAAACAAACCCTGTGTGGGTCAAGAAAACACATCTGTGCCAGTCAGTGTACCTCTTGTGATCTAGAGCTTCTCTCGTTTTCCAGAGATTCCTTACTTTGATGGGGTCGTGAGCTGCACAAGGGCAAATGCTAGAGCATGGGGACGATTGGATGATGCTGTCTTCACACGGAGCAGTGATACGTAGGTTACAACGTCTGGTAGAGCAGGGGCAGTAAGGTGAGTGGGGGTGGGGGTGAAGGCTTCCTTGTACAGCTCAAAGAGCCTAGAAGCTTGAGCATTCGGGCACATGCACACCCACCCACCCACCCACACACACACCCTAGCCTGGATCCCATGGATGGCATCACATAGGAAATACTGCAGATGGCCAGAAAGAACATTACTTCTTAATTACTGCAAATTACCTAACACCTGGTTTTCTCATCTGTGAAATGGTGCTTTAGGGTTCTCAAGAGAAACAGAACCACCAGGGTATATATATATTAAAAGATTTATTATGAGGAATTGGGCTCAATGGATCAGAAGTGCTGGCAAGTCCAAACACCATAGGGAAGGCCGCAAGCTGGAAATTCTGTTAAAAGCGATTCTGAATCTGGCAAGTCTGTATTCCCCAGGGGAAGTTGACTATCTGAAGGTGAGGTAGAAATTCTTTCTGATTCTGAAATCCTAAGTTCTGACTTTTAAGAGCTCCAATTGTTTGGATGAGGAGACTCCTGACATTGCTGAGGACAATCTTTTAAAATTATAGATGCAATTTTCTGTAGATGCAATCAACTGATTGTAGATGCAGATCCATTTACAAAATACCCTCATAGTAGCAATCAGGCCAGTGCTTGCTTGACCCAACAACTGGATGGACACCCTAACCTAGCCAAGTAGACGCATGAAATTAACCTTCACAGATTACGATGAAAAGCACGCTCTGTTTGTAAGGTAGTTTAGAGGATTCAATGCTATGGTGTTTGGTATGGTAGTACAGCATCATGCAGATACTAGCTTCCATTATCATTATTGTTATTATTTGAGAAGTTAAGCTCCACTCATGCATAAACTTCCCTTTAACCACACGCTTCATAGCACCTACCAGCATTCAGAGTGTTGGATCATCACGAATATCCTCTGTGGTGGACTGGACCCGTGGTTTCGCATGGCTAATGAGGACAGGGTCACAGGATTAGCCTGAGAGGAGGTTTGCAGAATTAAATTGCACTGCCACCTCCCCCGGCTTCCCTAACTGTAACTCTCCGTTGGGGTGGGAGTGGGGGGTATCAGCTACATCATCTCGGGCAGCAGGGCAGCCCCTCAACAGCAAAGCTTTTTACCAATCATGAAGTCCTTTCCACAGTGAAGAATTCAGCAGAAAAAAAAATGAGGCTATCACCATTTTTTACTGTGGTTGACGTATTTCACTTCACCACTGCCTGAGCAAGATCTGTGTAAAAATGGAGAAACAAACGCTTAATGACATTTTCCTAAGGCATCCATAAAGTCTGATGATGTGTATCTTGGGTCTGATCTGCAAACACGGCTCCAGCTGGAGAGAGGAAGGCTACCGGGAAGCAGCTCTGAATTTGTCAGCCTGTCCACCTGTCAGTTTCTCTATGTATTTACGCATACTCCCTGTCAGTCTTCAGGGCCAGTTTACTTGAATGGCTGGTGTAGAGATGAGCTATCATAAAACGCGCCACTCTCGTAAATGCCTGCAAATAAAAATTAAAATGGCAGGCAATGCCTGACTGGCCACCAGCCGTGTGAATTCATCCAGGCGAACTCGCCCAACAGGCGACATCTGATGAAGCGCTTATTTCTTACGGCCTCTCCTCGGAAACATGGATGTGTGCGCTAAGAATTATAGTTGCTGTCAGTGAGAAGACAGGGTTATTATTTGGGGCCAACAACAGATTTCTTTTGACCAGCCTTTTGATAAATATTGAATTTATGCTTTTCATGCTAATGGCCTTAAGTTGCAAATTTAACTTATACATGGCGGGCTTCTTTTTGGGAATAGCTATAAACCCATAAACCAGTAAATGGAACTTTGGCCAATGGAATATAATGGGGGATCTGACTAAATGAAAGGAATTACTAGACTCTTATGGTAAAGTCTCTCTCATAATGCCAGCATTTTAATTATTTTGTTATGCACTTATGTGATACATCCGCCTTGGGACACCTTCCAACAAAGGACAATTACTGTAAAAAAGTTAATAAAAGACAAATAGAAAGAAAACACCAATATCACGGAAGATAGGTGGAAGGATGTATAATAGCTACGAGGATTAAGAAACTTTCTGGAACTGACCTTCAAACATTTCTCTATGCTTCCTGGTAGCCTGAGGGAAAAGGAAAACAGAGAGCTTATACCACAGGAGAAAAAAAGGAAGCTTACCAGTTTCTCAGGGATACGAATTTTGATTGATGGTTTTATTATTTTACTTATTTTGTAATTTTGTTGCTAAATTATTTTTACTGCTAACTATTAGCTAAGCATCAAAATAAAGAATCCAAAATGATCGTTTCTATTTACTGGGAGAGGAATGGCTCCTGCCTTCCACTGGCAGAGCAATCCCAGTTTGAATTACACGGGCTCTATCATCACCTCTGTCCAGTCATCTATTTCTCAGTAAACTTTCGTGATCCCTGGTTTGCTTGGTTTAGTATATGAATTGCCTGTTCAGTCTCAGCAACGTTATGATTAATTTAATAGGGAGCATTCTTACAAAAGCCTGAAAAATGTAGGAAGAGCACATTTTACACACAGGGGTGGGATAAGAGTACTTAGTCCTTTTTTTTTTTTTTTTTTTTAAAGATTTTATTTATTTATTCATTTATCCCCCCCTTGCTGCTTGTGCTCGCTGGGTCAGCTAACCACGCCGCGCGGGTGGGCCTGCCTTCACCAGGAGGCCCCGGGAACCGAACCCGGGGCCTCCCATATGGTAAACGGGAGCCCCACTGATTGAGCCACAGCCGCTTCCCAAGAGTACTTCGTCTTAGACAAGCTATCACCAGGTTCTCTTTCGGCAACAACGTTTTAAAAGTCATCTCTTTGCTGCCGCACCAACCTGTGGAAAGTGGGAAGAATGAGGGATGCATTTGGAATTTCTTTGCATGAAAGTTTCCGCTCTCTTCTTCTGGCCAAGGCCTGTATAACTCTGCCCGGGCCCAGTCTGCAACCAGCATGAATTCATGCAAGAGAGACGGGCAGACCCGGAGTGAGCACCCGCCTCGCGCACAGAGAGAAGTTTCGTGAATGCAGGCTGGGAGGAAAGGAAAGGGGCAATACCTTCATCCTTTCACAGTATGGGACCAGACTTGATTTCACAGGAACGATCCACTGTGTGGAGCTGCTTTGTACACAGGAAGGGAGAGCGTGTCAGCTCATTCACACCTAACACCAACGCTCTCCCAATTCTTCGGGAGGGATGAAGGGGCAAGTCATATTTTCTGTTCCTTATTGTGTCCATTCTGGTGTGTTGAATTTTCCTAGTATGTTCATTTCACTGAAGATGTAAAGTTATTAGCATAAAATTTTAATATTCATAGACTATATAGTGATGTCCCATTTATTATTCCTGACGTGGGTTATTTGTGTCTTCCTTTTTTCTCTTGATCAGTCTTGCCAAGGATTTCTCTATTTTAGTAGTCACTTCAAGAAAAATTAAGTTGGCTTTTTTTAAACCTCCTTATTATTTATTTTTTTATTTCATTGATGTCCGCTCTTAATTATTACATCCTGCCTTCTACTTCCTTGGGGTATAATTTACAGTTCTTTCCTATCTTTGTAGGGTAGATATTTAGCCCACTGATTTTCAGCCTTTATTCTTTTCTAATATATGCATTTAAGAACATCAGTTTTCCCCTAGGCACATCTTTAGCTTCATCCCACAAGATGTGACATGTAGTATTGTCATAGACATTAAGTGCAAATTATTTTCTAATTTCAATTTCTTTAACCACTAGTTATTACAAATATACCTTTTAATTTCCAAAGATGGGCAAATTTTCTAGTCATATCTTTTTTTAAAAAATTCTAGCTTAATTGACAGTGGCCAGAGAACATATTCTATCAGGTAAATCCTTTGAAACATATGGAGGCTTGCTACGTGGCTCCGCATTTGGTCAATGTTTGCAAATGTTCCCTACGTCCTTGACAACAATGGGTATTCTTTGGTTTGAGGGAGGGCAGGGCTGTGTTCTATATATGTCTATTACATCAGTTTTGTTTATCCTATTAGACAATAATCTATATTCTTACCGATTTTTTTTTCTTTTTATTCTATTAGTTACTGAGAGGTGTGCCAACATCTCCCACTGTGATTAAGGAATTGTATTTCTCTTTTTACTTCTGTCAGTGTTGGCTTTGTATATTTTGATGCCATTTATTAAGTGTATACATATTTAAAATGATTTTATCTTTCTTCCTGGTGAATTGAAGCTATTATTATTATGCTACCCTCTTTATCTCTAGAATGCTTTTTTTTTTTCTTAAAATCTGCTTTGCCAATATCATTATGTAACATGAGTTTGATTTAGGTTTTTTTATTTGCATGGAATGCTTTTTCCATTGTTTTTCTTTCAATCTTTCTGTATCCTTATTTTAAAAATTATCTCTTATAAACCGCATATAGTCACCTTTTTCAATAAAGCCTGGCAATTTTTGCATTTCAAATTGAACAGTCTATATTTAATGTAATTTCTAATATATATGTTTAAATCTACCATTTTCCTAAGCATATTCTATTTCTCTGCTTGTTCTAAGTTTTTTTTCTTTTTTTCATAACTTCTTTTGACCTTATTGAATAGTTTTATGATTACATGTGTTCCCTCTATTATATTAGTGCTTCTAACCCTTTCCCAGAAAACAAAATACTTTAGTTCCATTTATACCTTCCAAAATTATATGCAAGTTTAAAATATATTTTAATTTTATGCATATTTAAACTCCCGAGGACATCATTATAAAGTCAATTTTTATTTATATTTACCATACATATACCATTTCCATTGTTTTCATTCTTTCCTCTTTCTCCAGATTTTCATCAGGGATCATTTTCCTTCTGCCTGAAAACACACATTTTAATTTACTTTACTGATGACTTATTACCATGTCTGTTTGCTTGAAAATACCTTTATTTCATTTACATTCTTGAAGGCAATTTTCATTGGGTAAATAATTCTAGGTTGGCAGTTATTTCCATCCAGCACTTTGAAGATATTCTTTTTTTTTTTACTGGCTTTATTGTTTCTACTGAGAAATCAGCTGGCAGACTTGTTGCTCCTTTAAAAGTAATCTGTTGTTTTGTTTTGTTTTTTTTCCACACACTGCTTTTAAATTTATCTATGAAGAGACTAAGTGTCATCTTTGTTTCATTTATCTTGCTTTGAGTTCATAGGGCTTCTTTCATTGGTTTTGAATAGCTGTAGGTTATTAGCTCTCGAAGTGCTGATTCTGCATCATTCTCTTTCTTCTTCTTCCTTTTAGTTCAATTTCACATATATTACACCTCTTTACTGTATCTTACTGCATTATTTGGGAGCCCTGTGACTCAGTTGCTATTGCTTGTGATTTCTGCTGGTTTTCAGCAGTGTTGTCTTATCTCTTCTGTTCCTGATTACTTTTTTTTTTTTTTTTTTTTGCATGCCAAGCATTGCATTTGTAAATTGGCTGTAGAAACAATTTAGGTCGAATCTCTTCTAGAGATGATTGACATTTGTTTCTTTCCTATCCCTGGGGACACTAGCAATCTAGGATTTACTTCAGTCCATTTGAAGGAATACATGAGATGACTCGAAGCTAGTCCAGTACCTGCAGGGGCTCTGATTACTTCTGGTTCAGCCTTACTTAAAGCTGCAGACCTTTGGGGTCCCAATACAAAGTCAGGGACTTACGAGGGCCCCTGTTTTTTGGTGGTCTCTGGAATACAAGTCCATATACTCTTCCTATTCTCAAAATAAGGAACACTTAGCACTCCCCCCTGGAATCAGCAATGCTCTAGGAGGAGGAGTTCAGTTTTTGATCTCCATTTTTCCTTGGACTCTGGCCCAGGATTTTTTCAGTATCATGTTGGCTCCTTGATACCTCTGAGTAGTCTAGCAGCACATTTCCTGTTTGCTAGCATTCTATGGAGTTCTTATTTATTACATATATTGTCAACTATACCATGGATTTAGGTAGGAAATACATGCCTGTGCCTGAACTAAGTCTGATGTCACTAAAAGATAGACCTTGAGACCAATTTTTCAGTGGGCTCTGATTTCCCTGTCCTTATGGCAGAACTGACAATGAAGTACTGGAAATGAAAATTGCAATGTCTAAGAAAAATAAAGCATTCAATTTTATTTTTATGCATTGTTCTTTAATGGCCCTGTTACACTACAGCAATATGTGCAGAGACTAAATTTCTGTTATAAAAAGAACCTGTGTTGTTCCCATATGTGTGTCTTAAGTGTTGTACCCTTCTCATTTTGTATGCATAGCAAAGTAATAAACATCATGCTTCTATGAGATTTTTTTTAAAGGCTGAGAACAGTAAATATTTGTTTTAAAAGTTTTACTGAGGTATAAGTAACATAAAAATGCACAGATATTAAGGGTTAGGTTCAATGAATTTTGAAAATCATATATACACACACATAAAAAACACCCTAATCCAGATCTATAATAATGGCATCATCCCCAGAAATGTCCCATATGCCTCTTTGCAATTAGCATCAAACCCTCACACCAAACCCATCCTAGAGCAACTTTAAAAAAAATTTTTTTAATGAATTTATAAATGAATTTTGTCTGTTCTTGGATTTCTTTGAATGGTAGTATTCATGCTGTATTTTTTGAGTATGATTCCTTTTGCTTAACATGATTACTTTGAGATCTATCTATGTTATTGCATGTATTAGTAGTTCATTTTTAATTGCTGAATATTTTTCAACTGAATGAATATACTGAATTGTATTTTCCATTTCCTATCGACTCGACTAACATTTGGATTGTTTATGGTTTGGGACTATTAAGAAAAAGTCTACTATGAACAATCTTTTGGGCATATGTTTTCATTTCTCTTGAGTAAATATCTAGGAGTAGTCACTGAGTCCTAGAGTAGATGCATGTTTTACTCTATTAGAAATTGCCAAACAGTTCCCCAAATTTGTAATATTTTACATTCTTACTGGCAACGTATGAGGGTTCCAATTGTTCCATATCATCACTAACATTTAAAGTTATCAGTCTTTTTTTTTTATTTTAACCATTGTAGTGGGTGCAGAGTGTATCTCACTGTGGCTTTAATTTGCATTTCCCTGGTAGCTTAGTGATACAAAGGACCTTTTTCATGTCATTATTAGCCATTTGTATATCTTCTTTTGTGAATTATCTATTCAAACATTTTACCCATTTTTTAATTGGGTTGTTCATCTAATTCTTGTTGATATATAGGGCTTCTTTATATATATACTGGATACAAGTACAATGTTCGGTATCTATGTTGGAATTTTTCAAAATTAGTAGTTGCTATATTTTTTTCCTTAATGATACCTTTGGTTGAGTAGAAAATTTTGATTTGATGAAGTCAAATTTATCACTTTCTTCTTTTATATCAGTGCTTTTATGTGCTTACCCCAAGATGGTAAATACATTCTCTTGTGTTTTCTTTTAGAAGTTTTGCGGCTTATGACCCATTGCAAATTAATTTCTGATATGATGTGAAAAAGGGTTCCAGACTCACCTTTTCCCACCTAGATATCCAGATATTTCAGCAAAATCTGTTTTTAACTTTATTTTGTACATTTAATAATTGAAAACATAAACAATTAAAAACTAAAAAGTAAACACAGATGAATAAATATATACATTTCTCAATTAAATGTAATGGATACATGTAAATTTTTTTGTTTGTTTGTTTTTGAATCAAACAATATATTACACAATATATTTGGTTCATAGTAATGCATTCATACAGTATTTGTCCTTTTGTGTCTGGCTTGCTTCACTCAACATAAATTCTTTTTAAAAAAAGAATTCTCTATCACCATCGAATTGACTTGCACCTTGGTCAAAAATGAATTAAGTATTTATGTGTAAGATGATTGTTAGATTCTCTTTTTGTTCCATTGATCTATTTGATGCTCCTTACACTAATATTACACTGTCTTAATTACAGTAGCTTTACAGTAAGTCTTGAAATCAGGTAGTGTAAGTTCTCCAGTTCTTCACTGTTATTATATAGAAGTACAATAGCTCTTTTTTCATATTGACAATGTGTCCTATAATTTTGCTAAATTTACTTATTAGTTCCAATATGTTATTTTTCTGCAAACAAGAGTTTTAATTCTTTTTGTACTTGTGCCATTTAACTCTTTTAATTGCCTTATTGAATGAATAGGACCTTTAATACAATGCTAAATAGATGTGATTATAGCAGACATCCTTTCCTTGTTCCCAATTTTAGGGGAAAAGCAGTTTACTATTTCACAATTAACTACAACATTAGCTGTAGATTTTCAGAGATCCTTTTTATCAGCTTGAGGATTTTATCTCTTCCTAGTTTACTAGGCATTTTTTATCATGAAAGTGTGTTGAATTTTCTCAAGTAATTTTGCTACTGTATTACTGAGACAATCTTATGGTACTTTTCTTTTATTCTTTTAATGTGCTGTATTACATTGATTGCTTTTGAATATTAAACAAACCTTGTGTTCTTGAAATAAGTACCATTTTATCTTTTTAACATACTTCTGGATTCAATTTTGCTAGCATTTTGTTTAGGATTTTTTGCAAATAAAAAAAATATGTTTTGCAAATATTAATTTAGCAAACTCAAAAGAATGTAAATAACAGTAAGTATTTAGTTTTCAGGAAAACCCCTTCATCTTCTTTTTCTGCCTTTTTCTATAATTTTCTCTTACACCTATTACTTCTAGCAAGATCATATTATCACTTTTTATATTTTTCTGACATGCACCTTAGGTTCTTATTCTTTTAGTTATTGTTAGCATTTACTGAGTGCTTACCATGTGCCACGTGTTGTGCTGGACAGTGTTATTGCATTATCTCATTTAATTCTTCAGACAAAATTTGGTAGATATCATCAAGCCCCCAATGTCATAAATAAGGAAATGATATTTACTGGCATTAAGTAAATTTCCAAAGATCATAAGTGATGAAGCTTGGATTTGAACCAAATTTTTTATGGTTTCAGAAGCATTTACTACACTCTTTTGCCTGCCAGTGTCAGTCAGGGACTTGAAAAAAGTATTTGCCCACTGAATGTGTTTCTTCCCAATTAGGAGTGAACAACAAGGGTATTAGTTTTCTGTGGCTGCCATAACAAATTACCACAAGCTCAGTGGCTTAAAACAACAGACATTTCTTCCCCCCAGTTCTGGAGGGCAGACTTCAGAAATCAAGGTGTTGGCAGAGCCTGCTCCCTCTGAAGGACAATCCTCTCCTTGCCTCTTCCTGTTGGCCTTTCTTGTCTTGGGCCGTCACTCTCTCATCTCCCTCTCTCTGCTCTGTCCTCACATCACCTTCTTCTGTGTGTGTCTTCCTCTCTTCAGTCTCTGGCAAATCTCTGTCTCCTTCTCTCTTACATCATACATGTGACTGCATTTAGGACCCACCCGTACAATCCAGAAAAAACCCTGCCTCTCAAGATCCTTAACTTACTTGTGTATTTTGCCACATATTGGTAATATTCACAGGTTCCCAGGATTGTGAAGCGAATATATCTTTCTGGGATGTGGTATTTCTTCTTCCTACCATAACAAGGGAATCATTGTTGAAAATATCACACTTCCCCGGGATCATGTACTTTTTTTGGGTTAAAATCCGTTAGCTCATTCGATTACGTCGGCTAACTCACATGCTCATTTCTAAAATGCTGAGTCTGTAAAATCAGCGTCATAACATTTAATTCCTACCCACTTCATGGGGATGTGGAGGAATACAATGGATATGGCATATAAAGCACTTACTTAGTGGTATCCTGGAAAGAGTTTATAGAGTTTATATTCTACATTCTAGTTCTGGAATCAAACACTGGGATTATATTCTAAGCCCTGGCACTTAATTCAGAGACCTTGTTCTTTTCATTTATAAAGTCAAGTCAAGATACCAATCTTGCAGGATTGTTTTCATAATTAAATGAGATAATGCATGTAAAAATGACTGGCATGCTGCCTGGCTCATAGTAACACTCATCCTCCTCTTTCTTCTCTTCTAAAAACAGATGCTACACACACACTCTGAATTGCCACAAGATGCTGTGTAGATAAACTTAGCTCAGCAGTTTTCATTTCAAGCAAGGAGGACAAACATAGATAATAACTATTTAAATAATTAATAGGCTGGAACACACCATTCACTGATGCTATGCATGGGAAATCAGAATTCTCTGCCCTGACCTAAGTTGTGGCCTTGGTCAATACATACTCCTTCTTTGTTTTAGCAATATTGTGCAAAAAAGGCCTCATCAAAAAAGGCCTGGAAATGGATAGACCAGCAAATCGTAGCTATTGCAACAGAAGTTATTATTTACTTGTATTCCAGAAGACAGTATTGGCAGTATCACTATTCATATTTAAGAGTAAATGGGAGTGTGATTCAAAGGACTAATAAAAAACTTGCAGTTCATTCCATAGTGGCGCTATTTCCTTTTACTTCTCTGGCTAAATGGCTTCATTCATTAGTTCTACAGGCTAGTAACATCAAGCTTATGGATTTAATTACTAGGTGGCCTTTTCCCAGTGACCTTTTACGTGACCACAGACTGAAACCCTGAGGACAGACAGAAGTCTCATAAAGGTAGGCCTTTGGAAATAAAAAAAAAAAAAAAAAAAAAAAAGAGGGTTTGATGAGGAGCTCTTCTTAGTATTTAAAACAAACTCCTACTCTACCTCCTACCACGAGTTGGTGGTGTTTCCCACAGATCCATTCTCTGTAGTCCTCTTTCCTTGGAAAGGGGGGTGGTGGTGTCCAGTGTTTCCCTGGGGAATCTTGCATAGTCCCATGCATGCAGCTGTGCCCTATGACCCTCAAAAATACAACTCCCACTCCAGCCCAGCCCTTTCTCTTCTCTGCATTTCATATACCCAAATGCTTCCTGGACTTCCTAGGTGCCACTCAGGGATCCTTAACCCAAATGTCTAAGTCACAAAACATTTTCTCTAGGCGCCCCCCCCACCCCCAACCAGTTTCAGCAGCAGCAGTAGCAGCCACTACCCTTTCACCAAAGTCAAACATCTTAGCCTCCTCTCGTATCCCTTTCCCCCATCATTCACATTGCATACATTACCAAGATACTGCCTTAATGTTCCCAAAATTATCCTCTCAACTCCCCACTCACTATGGCTTTCTGGAAGGGAGGGTAATTTGAAAGAAACTATTATTGATTAAATAACTGGCATAAGAAATTATGCTAGGTACTTTACATATATTTTTAAGTATATTTATTATTCTAATCTCCATAATAGCTTTGAGAGTTATGCTATAGAAACCCATTTTATAGATGAGGAAAGTTAAGCTTAGAACATTCAACAAATATGTCTAAATTAATAAGAATTGTAGCTTGGGTTAAAACAGAGGTCTTTCTGGGTAGATATTTGTATCAGTCAGCTAAGGGGAGCTAATGTGAAATACTAAAAATGGGTTGGTCTTTATAAAGGGTATTTATTTGGGGCAGAAGTCCACAGTTACCAGGCCATAAAGCCTAAGTTTCTTCCCTCACCAAAGTCCACTGTCACATGTTGGAGCAAGACAGCTGCTGACGTTTGCCAGGGTTCAGGCTTCTTGGGTTCCTCTCTTCCCAGGGCTGCGTTTCTCTCCAGGCTCAGCTCCCCTGGTTCCTCCACAAGGTCAGCTGTAGACATGAGGCTCTCTAGGCTTTGCTTCTCTCCACAAGGCCAGCTGTGAACTCTCAGCGAACAGCTTGTCTCTATTCCGGGGCCTTCTCTCCAACATCAAAACTCCAACATCAAAACTGCTACTCAAAACTCTTTGTGGTGCCTTTTATATTTTCTTCCCCCACCCAGCAAGGAGTGGGGCTCAATGCCCTACTGACATGGCCCAGTCAATGCCCTAAGCATAACTTAATCATGCCCAGAATAACAGATCAGTTTACAAGCATGATCCAATTATATTTTTTGAATTCATAATTACATTAAATTGCCCAGTGGCTACACTCCACCCTCTGAATTCCAAAAATACATTACAATATTCAGAAAAACTTAAATCAGTAACAATTCAAGTACAAAATCATATCATAGGCAGTTTAAAGAAATACATTTTGTCTTCAGGCAAAATCCCGTCTGCTGTAGACCTCTGAAACTTACAAAACCATTTAACTGCTTCCAATACACAAATGGAAAGACAAAGGATAAACATTTTCATTATCATAAGGAGAAATTGGATGTTAAACATGAGTCGTGGATCCTCTACAGTTCAGTAAACCTGCAGGGCATCCTCCATTCGATTTCAAAGTCTGAGAGTCATTCTTAAGACAATGGTTTCTTTTCCTTGGGGCCACATGGGAACCCACCCTTTCCACAGGCTTGCCCAAAGGCCATTTTCTTAGTTCCACCCTCATCAAGCATCTGGGTGTCGACCAAGCTCCAGACCTCACCCTCCAAGAGTGTTGGGATGATTGCCACACCTTACCCAATCTTTGGGTTAGAGTCTTAGCCACAGAGCAGGTCATCTTATCCACTTGATTATTAAACTCTTCCTCTGCTGAAGTCACCCTCTGGTGAGCATTCACATGGGACACAAATACATTCATGTTTTTTGCCCACTCAGAAAGGTCTATCCATATAGCTCTTCCCCAGACCTCCTTGTCACCAATTTTCCAATCATGTTCCTTCCAAGTCCCTGACCATCCAGCCAAACCATGGGCAACAGCCCATGAATCAGTGTACAAACGCACCTCTGGCCATTTCTTCTTCCAGGCAAAATGAACAACTAGATGCACTGCTCGAAGCTCTGCCCACTGGGAGGATTTGCCCTCACCGCTATCCTTCAAGGATGTCCCAGAAAAGGGCTGCAGTGCCGCAGCTGTCCACTTTCGGGTGGTACCTGCACATCGTGCAGAACCATCTGTAAACCAGGCCTGAGTTTTCTCATCCTCAGTCAACTGATTGTAAAGGACTCCCCAAGAGGCCAAAGCTGTGGGCTGGGAAAGAGAAGGTAACATGGCAGGGGTGGTGACCATGGGCATTTGGGCTACTTCCTCATGTAACTTACTTGTGCCTTCAGGACCTGCTTGAGCCCTATCTCGTATATACCACTTCCACTTTATTATGGAGTGCTGCTGTGTACGCCTAACTTTATGATTTGGTGGGTCAGACGATACTCAACTCATGATAGGCAACTCAGGTCTCATGGTAACTTGATGGTCCATGGTTAAGCGTTCAGTCTCTACTAAGGCCCAGTAGCAAGCCAAAAGCTGCTTCTCAAAAGGGGAGTAGTTATCTGCAGAGGATGGCAAGGCTTTGCTCCAAAATCCTAAGGGTCTGCGTTGTGATTCCCCTATAGGGGCCTGCCAAAGGCTCCAGACAGCATCTCTATTTGCCACTGAAACTTCTAGCACCATTGGATCTGCTGGATCATATGGTCCAAGTGGCAGTGCAGCTTGCACAGCAGCCTGGACCTGTCGCAGGGCTTCCTCTTGTTTCAGTCCCCAATCAAAACTAGCAGCTTTTCTGGTCACTCGGTAAATGGGCCGGAGTAGCACACCCAAATGAGGAATGTGTTGTCTCCAAAATCCAAAGAGGCCAACTAAGCGTTGTGCCTCTTTTTTGGTTGTAGGAGGGGCCAGGTGCAACAGCTTATCCTTTACTTTAGAAGGGATATCTCGACAGGCCCCACACCACTGGACACCTAGAAATTTCACTGAGGTGGAAGGACCCTGTATTTTTGTTGGATTTATCTCCCATCCTCTCTCACACAAATGCCTTACCAATAAATCTAGAGTCTTTGCTATTTCTTGCTTAGTAGGTCCTATCAACATGATATCATCAATATAATGGACCAGTGTGATGTCTTGTGGGAGGGAGAGATGATCCAGGTCCCTGCAGACAATATTATGACATAGGGCTGGAAAGTTGATATATCTCTGAGGCAGGATAGTGAAGGTATACTGCTGGCCTTGCCAGCTGAAAGCAGACTGTTTCTGGTGGTCCTTACTAACGGCAATTGAGAAAAAAAGCATTTTCCAGATCAACAGCTGCATACCACGTACCAGGGGAAGTGTTGATTTGCTCAAGCAATGATACCACATCTGGGACAGCAGCTGCAATTGGAGTAACCACCTGGTTAAGTTTACGATAATCTACTGTCATCCTCCAAGATCCATCTGTTTTCTGCACAGGCCAAATAGGAGAGTTAAATGGGGATGTGGTGGGAATCACCACCTCTGCATCCTTCAAATTCTTGATGTTGGCACTAATCTCTGCAATACCTCCAGGAATCCAGTATTGCCTTTGATTTACTATTTTGCTAGGCAGGGGCAGTTCTAGAGGCTTCCACTTGGCCTTTCCAATCATAATAGCCCTCACTCCACAAGTCAGGGGTCCAATGTGGGGATTCTGCCAGTTACTGAGTATGTCTATTCCAATTATGCATTCTGGAACTGGAGAAATAACCACAGAATGGGTCCGGGGACCCACTGAACCCACTGTGAGATGGACCTGAGCTAAAACTCCTTCAATCACCTGACCTCCAGAAGCCCCTACTCTGACTGGTGGACCACAGTGACGCACTCTAGGTACCAAATTGCCCAATGGCTACAACACTCATGCTCTCTTCACTTTCCCCAATTAAAGTTGGGATGAGAAACAACAGCAAGCAAGGGTGAGGTGAGGAAGAAGAAGATCTCTCTTTGTTGAGTTTCAACACTCTCCTGAAGGTCTCCTTGAGCAGGATTTAAAATAACTCTAGGCTGGTGTAGCAGTTTGATATTTAATATTAGATTATGTTTGTAAACTGGTCTGTTCCTCTGGGCATATTAGATTGTATTAGATTCCGAGGTTTCACTTTTACTTCATTAAATTATGATTAAAGCTTTGATTTGGCCATGTCAGTAGGACGTTGGTGGGCGGGGACTCACAGAGAAAACAACAAGGCAGAGGAGATAGTGGGAGTTTTTGATGCTGGAGCCCTGGGAAGTGAACACACAGAGAAGCAGATATGTGAGGAAAGAGAGAAGGCTCCATTAGACACGACAGAGGCCCCAGGAAGAGAATGGGCCTAATAGTCTACAGCTGATCTTGTGAAGAGCGCAGAGCAGCTAAGCCCAGAAAGAAATGAGCCCCCAAAGAGAGATGAGCCTTATGCTAACCTATAGCTGAGCCCAGAGCCTACAAATGAGAATGGAAGAAGCTGGGGCCACAGAGCCTTAGGAGGAAGAGAAAGGCTGAACCCCCGCAGAGACTGGCAGCCAGCTTCCTTCAACACATGGCAACAGACTTTGATGAGGGAAGTAACTTATGCTTTATGGCCTGGTAACTGTAAGCTTCTACCCCAAAATAAATACCCTTTATAAAAGCCAACAGATTTCTGATACTTTGCATCAGCACCCCTTTAGCTGACTAATATAGCTGGTTTAATAAACTAAGGTATATCTACACAATGGAGGTCTATGTAGTTATACAAAGTAATGAGAAATGCCTGTACATGTAGATATGGAGTAATTGTTAGGGTGCATTATTGAGCCCCCCCCAAAAAAAAAAAAAAACCCACAATTTTTATGGTATGCTATCTCTTGGGTTAATAAAAGGGGGGAAGATAAGGAATGAATATATATTTGTGTGTGTTCATATTTTCAAAAACAGTGGAAGGATAAACCAAAATCTAATTAAAATGGTTACCAGTGGGAGACAGGAAGAGGTAGAGTGAAGGAGATAGCGATGGAAGTGAAATTTCTACAAATATATCTTCTTGTTATATGGTTTTACTTTGGAACAATATAAATATTTAACAAGTTTAATAAAACAGAATCAAATCAAAATGAAGCACAGCAATCTCTAAACATTGAAAACAATCTGATGCAAAGTGAAACTATTTTTATATTAAATTGGTATAAAAATTAATTGCTTTATCTAGAAAATAAATTACTCCAAGTGATTTTCAAATAACAGCACTTTATACATCCCTTTTGAGATTAATTCTAAGGAGAAAAAGTGCTGCAAGTAAATATCGAACTACTTCAATGATCTCATTATTTGTTGTAATAAAGGTATTTTTGAAAAAATTTTAGTATATGGTAGGATGAAGTACATAGGTAATTATAGTCATGTCATGAGGAACTAAGATTTACCATGTAAGAGAAAAGGAAATACAAGTATGAAGTCAAAGAATTTAAGTAAAACACCTGTAATCTTTTTTAAAATTACTCATGATTTGTATATATATTTCCTAGCTCTGTCCCATGAAAAACCAGAAACAATTACAACCCAGTAGCAATGAGCATCCTTGTACCCAGGTTTGTTCTCTAAATACCACTTTGTAGTAATTGCAACCAGGTTCATTGGAAAATTGCCAGTTCTGGTGCATGTTGTACCAGAAAATCAGGAAAGTTATCAAAATCAAATGAGGTCATTTCAAAAGGACTCAGGAGTCAATATCAAGTGACCCCCATTAGACATGGAAAATTTTAAGTAAAAAAAAGAATAAGAGCTACAATGGATAGAAATATATCAAATATATAAAAATTGACGAGCTTGTAATGATACTTTAAAAGAAACAACCCAATGGTCACCACTGAAAGCTTATAGAGCATCAACTCATTCATTTTTTTAAGTGCTAAATATAAGGAAAGAATAAACAGCAATTTTGCCTTTTCTATTTCTGGATAAGGAAATTGTTTGATAAGCCTTTCAGGGAATAAAAACAGAAGCAATAACAGGATTAGAAAATCACCATTTTGAAATTCCACATGAAATGATGTCATTGGCTGCTAAACCCATTAGGTGAAAAAGTTTTTGGGGAACTTTATAATGGAAGGATCAGCATGACATCACTTGCTACACTTTGGCACAACTGAAAGTATGTCTTGTGATGAGAAATAAAAATGGAACAGCTTTTCCAAAGTAGCCTCCAGCTTTCTTCTTTTTGCCCTTCATGTCACCATCTTATGCCTATGAGGGTAAAATCCTGCCACTATTGCCACTTTATACATCTATCTATCATCTATCCATCTCTATCTATCTCTATCTATCCATCATCTATCTATCTATCTGTCTGTCTATCTATCTGGGTTTGAATTCTTTCTCACCTCCTTCAACTACTGTCCTTGAGCAAAGCACTTACCTCTAAACTTCTCTTTCCTCTTCTATACAATGGGAATGTTAAAAATACATTCTTACCTACTTCACTTCTTTGAGAGGACAAATCAATATAAGATGTAGAAAAATTTTGTAAATTATCAAGTCCTCTTTAAATTATATTTAATTATTTCAGAAATTATTTCAGAGTGAAAACTGAGAAATCCTCTATGCCAAAGGTAAATTTGAATGACTAATACTGCTTTTAATCCCTAATTACTCATTCATTCTAGAATTGACATAGAAAATCTATATTTATTTTTTATATGATGACAAGAATTTTCCAGGGTAAACAGAGCAGACTGTGTGTGATGGAGCTAGATTAAACTTAAAAGATCCTTTCTAAACAAAGTGCATGCATCACCCCTTCTCCTAGGGACATATCAGATACCAACTACTTGAACATTTCTCAGGCTCAGAACGAAGATCCATCTCCTGAATCTTCACATAACTTGGGATTCTCAGACCAAGTAATTAGGTTAAAAAGAACAAAGTCAGAATGAAATCCATCAGGAATCAATGCCTGGTTTTTATTTTCAATTGTATTCAAAGGAATTTCATGCTAGGCATCATGGTTTGTTAGGGAATATTTTTTCTTCTGGAGAATTGGAAGCATGCATTCTTTCTGCCAGTGAAAAAGACTCAACCCTAAGAACAATCTCTCTGTATCCTGTGTTTTGAAAATTTTGGTCATATGGTGTTCTCTGATTTATTTAATCATTCTGTCCTTAAAATTTCATGACCATTCTCCATGTAATTAAGTATTCTTCAAAAAGCACATTTGATTCAAAAACATGTAGCATATAAAATAGAACATGGTATTTAATCAATCCCCTATTGTTACACATTTTAGTTTTTTCAAGTTTCTGATTATAAATAATGCTGTGATTAGCATAAAGGTACCTAACTCTTTATTAGCAACCCTGATTAGTTTCTTGTGTTAGTTTCCTTGAACTCTAGAAAGATATGAACTCTTTGAAAACTCTTGACTCATATGACAAGGTTATTTTGCAGACAGGCAGTAGTATATGAATTCTTTTTTATCTATAAATTCCATTGCAGTTAATATGAACTTTTAAAAGTTCATATTATTATTTATTAACTTGATAGGTAAAAATGGCATATTTTAATTTTAATTGGTATTTCCTGAATCATTAATGATGATAAGCATTTTCTGGACATTTAATCTTTTTTAAAATATCTGCTAAGGTCCTTGTCTATTTATTCGCTATTGTCATTTTCTTATTCTTTGCTAGAGCCTTACAGATATGAGCATCTTAACAATTTATCTGTATTATTTCTTGAAAATCTTTTCCCATTTTGTCATGGATCTTTTATGTTTGTTTACTTTGAGTCCATGACATTTTACACAGTTATTATTTTCCAATGTTTTTGTACTTAAAAGGTAGTGCTATATATTAAGATCAGTTACTTATCTATAAAAACACCCAGTTTATAGATTTATTTTTAAAATATTTAATCCACATATATGTAGAAACAAACTTTCATTGTTTAATAATTGCTATATAATACATTACATTTTTTTTTTTTTTTTTAAGATTTTATTTATTTGTTCATTTATCCCCCCCTTGCTGCTTGTGCTCGCTGGGTCAGCTAACCACGCGGTGCGGGCGGGCTTGCCTTCACCAGGAGGCCCCGGGAACCGAACCCAGGGCCTCCCATATGGTAAACGGGAGCCCCACTGATTGAGCCACAGCCGCTTCCCACATTACATTTTTATATATAAAAATATTTGTTTAAAAACTAAATCTACTGTTCTATTAATCATTCAGGAGTTTCTCACATAAACCCCATACAGTTCTAATGTCTATGATTTTACATATGCTTTCATAATAGGCAGAGTAAGTTCTGCCCTTACTAACCATATTTTTAATTTTTTATTTGCTGTTCTAATCTAGGCTTTTGAATTATTTTCTTCAAGGTAGAAATATTATATATTATAAGGATTGAAATCAATCTATAAATTAATTATGAAAGAATTGGCACCTTTAAGATATTTTCTTTCTCTTCCCATTCTGAAACTTGTATAACTCTCCACTAATTTAATTATTACTTTATACCATCCATAGAGGCACGGATTTTTTCTCCAAAGAACATTACTAAATATTTTTGTCACTTTTGACTCTTTATTCCCATTAATATTCTAATTAGTTACTGTTGGCATATAGGAAAGACATTGATTTTTCAAAAATATTTTTGTCTAGTTACTGCTGAATTTTATTTATGAATTCTAACGAGATGTATTCCCTTTGTGTGCATATATAGACTGATCGTCTGCAAGTAATAACCATTTCATCTCCTCTTTTCAAGTAGGATACCTTTTATAGCTATTTCTTCTCGAATGCCACTGCTCTAAATTCAAGAGCTATGGCAAATGGCAGTCACGAATGAACAGTGGTCAGTTGCCTGTTTTCCCCTCTCCCAAGCTTAGTATAAAGGCTACCTTTGCTGCAAGAACGTCTCTGCCCAGCGCTCTAAGTAGCACCCTCCAAACTTCCCACTATCCTGCTAGTTTCCTTCATAGTACCTTCTCAAATGACAATTATGTTTATGTTATATATTTACAATATATAAGCCTTATATCTTTATAAGGCAGGAAGACACGTGAGGACCGGCGTGCTACCTGTCTCGCTCGCTTGCAGGTACCGGGCCTGCAGTTCTTGGCACGGAGTTGGTGTGAAATAAACTTTGTGCCTGTTACTGGCTGAAGTGGTAAGCTCTTTGGTGTTTCAGTGGTAAGTGAAATTTTCACTATTGGTTTCATATCAATATTTATTCTGTTAAGAAATGGCCTTATTGCAGCCTCTGCGACTATTTTATGAGTGAACAATGTGTTATCAAATGCATTTTCAGACTGCACTAAAATCATAAGATATTGTCTCAAATCTATTTATCTCATTGAACCTATTTATACAGCTTATTATTTAAATAGATTTCCTAATAATGAATCACCCCTGGATTGTCACATGCATCCTACTTGATTGTGGGTGGATTTCAGATATACTGTTGGATTCAACTTGCTGGTATTTTATTAAAGTTTTTTTTTTTTTCCTTTATGATCACAAGGGAGATTGAGCTATAATTTTTTTTCATTTTTGTTTTTGTTGCAGTTTGTCTTACATTTTGGTAGAATTGTTATGAATTCAGTAAATGAGATAAAAATTTTCCATCTATTTTATATCTGGAACAGTTTCTATATGATATCGTTTATTTATGCCTGGATAATTTGAAAGAACTCATTAGTTAATCTGTAGGCTACAAATACATTTTACAAGAAACTTAAAACATTTCTCCCATACTTAGTTTCTCCAATTTCTAAAATTTCCTGAAGCAATTAAAGCAATGTGTGCTTTTATTTTCTTAATGGAAAAGTAATTTGTGTTCTTTAGAGGGTATTCAAGAATATAGGTAGAATAAAATAAATATCATCTATAGACTCACCACCTAGAGTTAATCTCTACTGATATTATATTTCCTTCCAGTCCCTTTCTTATTCATTTTTATTTAACTACATATAACATGTGAAAATGGATGTGTGCTATATATACCCTCTTTTATCCTGCTTTTTTCAATTAACTCTTTATAATGTTCATTTCCTCACATCCTTGAATTTTCTTTGAGAATATGATTTTTGATGGCACCACAGCATCCTCTATCACATATACAATAATTATTTCACTATTATTCCATTTTAGGCATTTTTGTTTCTAACATCTTACTATTATAATGCAGTATAAGAGTCCTTGATATTCCATATATTTCTATATCTTTAGGAGAAGTTGTTACACATGAAAGTCATTTCATTCTTAATACTGAAGTGTCTACACATTTGACATTTATGAAGTGTTTGAAAGTTGATATTCCACTGAGCCCTTCTAAACATTATATTTTTATAAAATTTTGTAAAGCAAATCATGCTTCAGGTGTGTGGCAGTTTGATATTATTTATGAAATCCAAAAAGGAGATATAGATTATGTTTGTAGACTGGTGTGCTCCTCTGGGCATAATTACCCTTTGATTGTATTAGATTCAGCTGAGATGTCTGATTAAATTATGTTAAAATTAAGGCTTTAATTCAACCACGTCATTCGAGTGAGACTCAGAGTTGAGTCCCAGCCCCCGTGGTGGGCTGATAAAACAGACTCTCACACAGAAGCAGACACACAGAGAAGAACACAGAGGAAGAGAGACAGCTCGTTAGACACAGCAGAGGTCCAGGGAAGAGAGATGAGCCTGATAGTCTACAGCTGACCTTGTGAAGAGACCAGAGCAGCTGAGCC
Source organism: Tolypeutes matacus (assembly GCA_026826555.1). Classification (NCBI taxonomy): domain Eukaryota; kingdom Metazoa; phylum Chordata; class Mammalia; order Cingulata; family Chlamyphoridae; genus Tolypeutes; species Tolypeutes matacus. The sequence continues at coordinate 5,190,084 of JAKSZT010054401.1, read as the reverse complement.
CAGAAAGAAATGAGCACTGGGGAGAGAGATGAGCCTTATGCCAGCCTACAGCTGAGATTGGAAGAAACTGGGACCACAGAGCTTTAAAAGGAAGGAGGAAGGCTGAACCCTTGTAGACATCGCCCACCATCTTGCTTCAACACATGGCAAATGACTTTGGGTAAGCAAGTAGTCTTATGGTACCTTGAGTTGGACTCTTCAGGGCCTTGTGACTGTAAGCTTCTACCCCAAATAAATACCCTTTATAAAAGCCAACAGAGTTCTGGTACTTTGCATAAGCATCCCTTTGGCTGACTAACACGATGTATTTTCTTTATCTAATTGTCTTGGATTGTTTACTATAAATCTTTTATAAATTTATTGAAAATTTGTCTATTTTATGAAATATTTATTCACCTAATGTGACCGGTTTTTAATTCATCATATTGATTTGTAAGTGCTCTTTTTTTTTTTTTTTAAGATTTTATTTATTTATTCATTTATCCCCCCCTTGCTGCTTGTGCTCGCTGGGTCAGCCAACCACGCCATGCGGGCAGGCTTGCCTTCACCAGGAGGCCCCAGGAACCGAACCCGGGGCCTCCCATATGGTAAACGGGAGCCCTACTGATTGAGCCACAGCCGCTTCCCTGTAAGTGCTCTTTACTAAAATTAAAAATCTTAGCTTGACCTTCAGAAATTATGTGCATACTTCTCAATATTAGTCAACAATTAAGCAAGGATTATGTCTTCTTTCTCAGTGCCTAATTGATGAATCCTTACACTACAGTAAAATTATCAATATTTGCCAGCTGTATGATCTTCATCAAAAACATTTCATTTCCCTATTCCTTTTGATGAATTATTATATATATTTATACATTTTCATGGATATGAGTATATTATGTATGAATTATTATATTCATATTTTTCAAAATAAAACATTTTTTTTTATGTTTCTCCTGAAGACAGATTAAGTAAGCTCACACCAATATCAAACAAGTCCTGACACTAATGATATTTAATAGGAACACAATGATGTCTGCGGAGGGGCTTGAATAAGTTTTTTGGACCTTACATAATGGGTCCTTGAAGATAGGATATCGTGAGGCTTAGTCCAACCACAGCATCAGTGAAGCCGAAGCATCTCTTGCTTCTTTGTGTCCAGAGTTGGACACTTTAAGTACATTACGGTAACTTCAACTTGTCTGTCCCAGGGTATGTGTATTTGTGGAGGAAATTTTGCCATTAATAAAATCCATCAAAAATAAATTCTATGTCACTTCTGACTTATCCTCCCTATGACCCTAAATCCCTAGAAATATTTACATTTATCCTTGTCAGATTTCAAGTTTTTGTTATAAAAGTCAAAGTTAGAAAGAAAGAGGATGAGAAAGGACAGTAATCAACAATTGTGAACTTTATCTCTGTGTGAATGAGTAGATGTGAGAAGAAGGCTGTGTAAAAGGAGCTTTGAAGAAAGATGCAGAGATGTTTGAATGAATAAACCACCAGGGAGTCAGCCTTCATGTATTTCTTCCATAATCTCCATCCTGGGTGACCCAACCTGATGGCTGGTGTAATAGTTATTACAATTATTGCCTTTAAAACCCAGAACTGTGTGAAGCAGAGAAATAATAATTGGAAGTAGATTCTTGAGTCCTGAAGAAGCTTTGTATCTAGCAAGGAAAACCAGTTCTAAGAAGCCTCATTCTTAGTGTCTCTAGGAAGGAGTGATGCATGAAATTTCTACCTCCTTATCAAGAAGAAGCCAACAGTGTTCTGATTTCATGTTTCATTCTAAATAAATATCCACTTTTAATCTTTAAAAAAAGGAGCTAACTTGCCTTTATAAGGTAGACCTGTGTGAAGGTTGCACCTTGCCATACCCATTCTCATTTCCTCACCAACCCCAACGCACTGGACTCACATCAAAAAAGTTGAACTTGGGGACTTCTGGGAAGATGGTGGACTAGTAAGACACAGGAATCTCTTCTCCAGAAAAATAGCTAGAGGACAGACTGAAACAGCCCTGAAAAAGATCTAGGGTTTAGGACAGCAGGTGAAGGCTGCACACCACCCATATGAGAGAGGGACAAAAGAAGGAAATCACGATGACAGAACTGTGAGTTGCAACCAGCAGCAGCTGCTGCTACCGGCACCCTCCCCTACACTCTTTAGAATTCTTGGGCCTCTGGGCCTGTGACTACAGACAAAGGGGGCTCCAGGGGTCCACCACTCCAGGAAAGGAGAGAGAGAGGGACACAGCCTAAGGCTGACTCAGGTTCTGACCCGCAAATTTGGTCTGCGGTGCCCCACGGGCCCTTCCAGGCCAGGTGGGACCACACGGTGGTGTGCCCTGGGAGCCTATGAAGAATGGAGAAATCCAACCCTCACAATCTCCCTCTCTTCTAGCCTGGACTAATTGTTGAGGACTCCACAGGAGAGGGGAGATAGCGCCTAGGGCTGACTCAGCTTTTGACTCACAGGTTTGGTCTGCCCTGTCCCGAGAGCCCTTCCAGGCCCGGTGTGGCTGCGCCATTGTTTGCCTTGGAGCCTGCAAGGGGCTAAAGATATACAAACCTCCCAATCTCCTCCTCTACTAACAGGGGCTGATTGTTGAGGACTCAGAGGGGAGTGGAAATATCTCCTAGCTGCAAAAAGGGAGGGGGCTACCAGAGAAGACTGGAGAACTGTCTCAGAAAGTTTGAATTACAAGGTTCTTAGCCCCCAGACAGAAAGCTCTATCACATTGATCTGGTCTATGTCACAACAAATACACTCCGACCAGGCATTGAATTGTGAACTGCCAATGAGTGCCATCTCCTGGCAGACCAAGGAAGTGCACATAAGAAAATATAAGTAGGAGAGGCTTTTCCTGGCCTCTATAGTCTCCCTGCCCAAGGCCCTAGGAAGTGACTCTACAACCAATTACGGGGTCCAGTGTCCAGTTTTGAGCAATCAGCAGGACAATCCCAACAATCCCGGTCAAGCCAAAAATCAAAGAGCTGTGGTAACTCACAGCCTCCTGCCACTAAATCCCTGTAAAAAAAGATCCCAAAAGAAAAGAAAATTACAGACCAATCTCTCAAATGAACATAGATGCAAAAATTCTCAACAAAATACTTGCAAATCGAATCCAACAGCATATCAAAAGATACTGAATAAAAGATCTTGAATAAAAGGGGGAAAAGGTAAACACAAATGAGTTCATGTGGCTAAGAGGCTTCAAAGTGATTCGGGAGGGCATCCCAGAGGTAATGCTTACGCACATCTCAGTAGGATCTCATCGATCACAAAAGTGGGTATCACTCCACACAAAGGGGCTCCTGATGGCTCTGGAGACACCCAGGTCCTAATAAGGGGGGACAGCTCCAGAGATTGATGCCTTATCAGTGGGCTCTACTTTGGAATCTGTGCTCCTGAGAGTGACAGAGTTGGACTCAAATAAGTCCTCCCTGCACATGGTCCATCAGTCCCTTCTATTCAAACCTATATCTGATGCTGGAGTTCGTAGGCTGGAGTTCCCAGTGCTTCCACTGGAGCCTCTGGCCTGCCCATGTGCCAGCTGTGCCTGGAATCTTGGTTGAGCTGCAACTCCTACTCTACAGCTCAATGGACTCACCCAAGTCACCTGGTGAGGAGACGATGATGGACAACGGCCATCCCAGTGAATGAAGAGAGTCTGCAGCTGAAGGCAGGATAACCCCATCCATCTTATCCATAGGATATAAGCCCCCTCTCACTTGGAGGTGGAGTGGACATCACCATTCCATACTCCTCAGGATTGGGGGAAGAGCTATGGACAAGAGTGGACTTAATGGTATTCTGTTGTAGACATATTGTGATTCAAGCAATGGAAGAAATTATAACAGTGAGGTGGAGCCAGTGGCCACTAGATGCTTTCGGGGCAGGGAAGGGAAAATCAGTTGTAATACAGGGGCTTTCTCAGGACTTGGGAATTATCCTGAGTGACATTACAATGACAGATATAGGCCATTTTACATCAGCATATACCATGCAGAACTGTGTGGGAGAGAGTGTGGTCTACAATGTGAACTATGGTCCATGCTTAGTGGCAAAGCCCCAGGATGTGTATATCCACTGCAGGTGATGTGCCACACTAATGAAAGATGTTTATGTGGGATGTTATGGGAGGTGTGGGAGGTGGGGAACATGGGAATCCCTGTAATTTTTGTGTAACATTTATGTAATCTAAGCATCTTTTAAAATATGTAAAAAAATATATATATATATAACTTTTATGTAAGCAAAAAAAGACTTATACATCATGACCAAGTGGGATTTATTCCTGGTATGCAAGGCTGGTTCAACATAAGAAAATCAATCAACGTAATACACCACATTAACAAATTGAAGGAAAAAAACCACATGATCATCTCAATAGATGCAGAAAAAGCATTTGACAAAATCCAACATCCTTTTTTGTTAAAAACACTTCAAAAGATAGGAATAAAAGGAAAATTCCTCAATATGATAAAAGGCATATATGAAAAACCTACAGCCAACATCATACTCAATGGGGAAAGGCTGAAAGCTTTCCCCCTAAGATCAGGAACAAGACAAGGATGCCCACTGTCACCATTGTTATTCAACATTATATTAGAAGTTCTAGCTAGGGCAATTAGACAAGAAAAAAAAAAAAAAAATTAAAGGCATCCAAATAGGAAAAGAGGAAGTAAAACTCTCACTGTTTGCAGATGACATGATCCTGTACTTAGAAAATTCTGAAGTATCCACAACAAAGTACCTGAACTAATGAATGAGTTCAGCAAAGTGGCAGGATACAAGATCAACACACAAAAATCAGTAATGTTTTTGTACACTAGTACTGAAAAACCTGAGGAGGAAATCAGGGGGAAAATTCCATTTTCAATAGCAACAAAAAGACTCAAACACCTAGGAGTTAATTTAACCAAAGAAGTACAGGACCTATATGCAGAAAACTACAAAACAATGCTAAAAGAAATTTAAAAAGACCTAAACAAATGGAGAGACATTCCGTGTTCATGGATTGGAAGAATAAATATCGTGAAGATGTGAATCTTGCCCGAACTGATTTATAGATTCAATGCAATACCAATCAAAATCCCAACAGCTTACTTTACAGAATTAGAGAAGGCAATTACCAAATTCATCTGGAAGGGTAAGTGCACCCAAATAGCCAAAAGCATTCTGAAAAAAAAAGAGCAACGTGGGAGGAATTTCACTGCCTGTCCTTGATACCTATTTCAAAGCTACAGTGGTCAAAACAGCATGGTACTGGCATAAAGATAGACACATTGATCAGTGGATTAGAATTGAGAACCCAGAAATATACTCTCACCTATACAATCAACTGATTTTTGGCAAACCTACCAAGCCCACGCTAATGGGAAAAAACAGTCTCTTCAACAAATGGATATCTGGATATCTATAACCAAAAGAATGAAAGAGGACCCCTATCTCACCCCCTTTACAAGAATCAACTCAAAATGGATCAAAGATCCAAATATAAAAGCCAGGACCATAAAACTACTAGAAAAAATGTAGGGTCTTCAAGACCTTGTAGTAGGTGGTGGTTTCTTGGACCTTATACCCAAAACACGTGCAACAAAAGAAAAAGTAGATAAATGGGACCTCCTCAAAATTAAACACTTTTGCACCTCACAGGACTTTGTCAGAAGGGTGAAAAGGCAGCCAACTCAATGGGAAAAAAATATTTGGAAATCACATATCTGATAAGGGTTTAATATCCAGGATCTATAAAGAGATGTTACAACTCAACAATAAAAAGACAAACGACCCAATTTAAAAATGGGCAAAAGACTTGAATAGACATTTCTCCAAAGAAGAAATGCAAACGGCAAAAAAACACATGAAGAAATGCTCAACATCACTCATGATTAGGGAAATGCAAATGAAAACTACAATGAGATATCATTTCACACCTATCAGAGTGGCCACTATTAAAAAGACAGAGAACTACAAGTGTTGAAGAGGATGTGAAGAGATAGGAACACTTCTTCACTGTTGGTGGAAATGCAGAATGGTACAGCCACTGTGGAGGACTGTTTGGCAGTTCCTAAAGAAGTTGAATTCAGTCTTGTCACATGACCCAGAAATACCACTACTGGGTATATACCCAGAAGAACTGAGAGCAGTGACATGAACAGACATCTACACACCGATGTTCATAGCAACATTATTCATTATTGCCAAAAGTTGAAGACAACCCAGGTGTCCATCAACAGACGAATGGATAAACAAAATGTGGTCTATTCACACGATGGAATATTATGCAGCTATAAGAAGAAATGAAGTCGTAAAGCATATGACAACATGGATGAACCTGGAGGACATTATGTTGAGTGAAACAAGCCAGATACAAAAGGACAAATACTGTATGAATGCATTACTATGAACCACATATATTGTGTAACATATTGTTTGATTCAAAAAAAAATTTATATCCATTACATTTAGTTGAGAAATGTATATATTTATTCATCTATATTTACTTTTTAGTTTTTAATTGTTTATATTTTTAATTATTAGATGTACAAAATAAAATTAAAAAAAAATTGAGGAGAGTTGTTTGTAATTTCAGACACCTCCCACCCCCACCCCCCATTCCAGTGGAAACTATCCCTTCTTCAAGGGTTACATAGGAATATCTAGGCTTGAAACTTTACTTTAAATAAGTATTTGTTGCTGGTCCTGCTCATCTTTGGTCATGTTTTGATAATGGAAGGCCCTGACCTAGCATCTAGTTCCTCACACAGGTCTGTGATGAAGTCTGGAAGGTTAGAGCTGCTCCTATCTGATCTAGTTATTTTTCTACCATGAACCCAGAGAAAGAGAGAAAGAAGAATGAAGGAAGCACACCAAGAAACATGGCAATGGGAGAGAGAGGGGCAGGGGGATTTCCAGTTAGATCCAGTTCCTTTTGAAGACCAACTATATTTTCTGCCTTTAAATTCTATGAAAAAATCATGCATTGTCATAACAAATGCCCCTCTCTATAAAATAGCTCTAAAAAGGTTCTGCTAGTTTATACACTAAAACACTAACCAGATATAATTTATCCCGTATCTACCTATTGCACCCCAGCTATGAATCTAACAATCTCCAAGTCAATTTTTCTGTCCACTCCTAGAAATTGCAGCAATATGTGGTCCATTTCTCTTGGACCTCAGCTGATTAAGTAGCTCTGTTCCTGGTGTTTGTGTTGCTGATTTCCCCTGCCCAGGCCATGTGCTAGTAGCCATGCTATGTTAGATTACAACACTTGTCTTTAGCCTTGAGTCTGAGGCTCCTTCCCACCTGTAATCATAATCCAAAAGATCACTGGAGACTGTCATTGCCCAGCAATTAAAGTAACACTAACTTGTTGACTTTCCCATAGCTATGCAATGAACTGAGTTACACACAAGCATTCCTATAACCTTTGACTCTCTTGAAGAATTGTCATGTGGAGTCTATATTGTTTCCTTCAATAAGAAGAAATGTGGTTAGTTGAGTGTATGACATTGGACAAACCATTTTACCTTTCTGGTCCACAATTTTCTCATCTTTAAAATAAGATAACAACATCTGCCCTATAAGGGCAGATGATACCCATATCAACCTAATTACTCACATCTTGGGAAAAACATCAGGGTTAATATTGGAAGAATAAGCCTGCTAAAGCAACCTTCACGATAAATTCAGGGATGTTTGTCCTTATGAGTGTGATCCTATCTTCTTCATTCACCTTCAGCCTCTTTTGTCAGAGAACATGCATGTAATGTTCTCCAGGTGGGTCCTGACTTTCATTGCCTTTTTGGTACCAGGGTCCTTCCAAGTCTCCAGCACCAGCAAATCAGACAGATATAAAATTACCTAAACCCTACATGTTTTTGTCAAGGAGTGTGATAATAAAATAGTCTCAGAAAAAGGGGTTGAAGCAGTGTCTGTTGCTGGGAAGCATTTGGTAAGAATTATTCACCATAATTGCTTTGATGTGCAGAAGAGCTCTCCAAATTCCAACTGAAGTCCCCTTCAAGAAAATGAGTAACTAATAGTAGTATTGTAAAATCAAAGCTGTTGTCCTTCCAAAGTCCCTAAAGTGCACGGTGTATTAGTCAGCCAAAAGGGGTGCTGATGCAAAGTACTAGAATCTGTTGGCTTTTATAAAGGGTATTTATTTGGGATAAAAGCTTACAGTTACAAGGCCCTAAAGAGTCCAACTCAAGGTTAGTTCCTTACCAAACTCTGTTGCCATGTGTTGAAGCAAGATGGAAGGCGACATCTACGAGGGTTCAGCCTTCCTCTTCCCTCTTTGGGTCCAGCTTCTTCTGATAGCAGCTATAGGCTGGCATAGGGCTTGTCTCTCTTCTTGGGGCTCGTTTCTTTCCAAGCTCAGCTGCTCTGCTCTCTTCACAAGGTCAGCTGTAAACGATCAGGCGAATGGCTCATCTCCCTTCCTGGGGCCTCTGCCGTGTCTATGGAGCTGTCTCTCTTCCTCTGTGTATCTACTTCTGTGTCCTTGATTGAGAGTCTATTTATATAGCCCACCAAGGGGGTGGGGATTCAATTCTGAGTCGCCCTAATGACATGGTTGAATCAAAGCCCTAATCTTGATTTAATCAAGTAAATGTAAAGCCTTTGAATTTAAATCAATCAAAGGGTACCATGCCCAGAGGAACAGACCAGTTTACAAACATAATCAATATCTCTTTTTGGAATTCATCAATAATATCAAACTGCCAACATGGGAATAGTATATTTGAGTTCCTGGAAAAATTCATATTCGTCAAGTTTCCTAGAGAACTTTGAAAACATTTGATTCAGAGCAATTGACATTTTCTTCATACGTGCATTTACCAAAATGATTGTAAATACCACGTTTTGGGTGTCAAAAGGAATCCCTAGAAATGGCTTTTTTCCAAGGTCACTTACCTCCTTTCTATCTTGGTTTCCCCACCCTGAAAACCCTACTCCCATCTTTATAAAGTAGGACTTACAAATATCTACTTTCCTTCCTCACATATATATGGAACAATATATGTGAAATTACATGAAGTTGAAAGAGCCTTATAACAAAGTCCAGCAAACTTTCTAATTGATCTCCTAGGTGTTAGACAGGAAGGACAATCTCCTGGCAAGCAGCATTCCTCTCAAAATGATTTCTGCAATGAAAAATTAAACAATCCACCTTTTTATTACCTTTGCTTTTCCTCCCAATTAAAGACCACTGCTTTTCATTAAATAGTGTCTCTGCATTTCAACAAGTTTCTTGCTATTTCCTCCTAATCTAATAAGGTGAGCAACTTTAGAGCGAGGCACAGGACTGACATCGTTCTCAAGATGGTATGTCAGGAGTGATTTTCACGGGGTGTGATGGTTATGCTAATGCATAGCCTGGACTAGGAGTATGTTTGGCTCTTTTCCCAACTGGGGAGAAATAAAGCTGTTTCTGTTCAGCTGCTTGGAGCCAGGTGTTAGGGACCTTTCACTGCACGACACTCTTGGTGGTAAATCCAGGATCCCATTCATTGTTTCAGAGGGTTCTGAGTGCCCTGTGCTGCTGAAGTGGCGGATCAACCACAGGCAGGTCATGGCAGGGCCCAGGCCCCGGCCGCATCATGCCTGCTGGGCAGTGGGTGGCTCTGACTGTAGGAAGCTCCCCTGGGCACAACGAGGGAACTACCACAGACCCCAGAAGCAAACGTCCCTCACCATGGGATGGGCAGCAAGACACGTGCCCTGCAGCTCCGTGCTGACCACGGAAGGTACTCACTCAGGTGGGGACTGGGGTGGGGGTCTCTCAGGACTGACCCCTCTCCCTAAAGCTGTCCTAACAAAGCATCACAAACCAGGAGCCTTAAGATAACGGAAATCCATTTTTCTCACGGTGTGGAGGTTGGAAGTCGGAAATCAAAGTGTCGGCAGGGCCACGCTGCCTGTGAATCGGAGGGAGGGATCTGCTCCCTGCCTCCCTCCTGACTGCTGGTGGTGGGGGGCCGTCCTTGGCATGCTCGGCCCCCGTTGTCACATGGCGTGCTCCCCTCTGTCCGTGTCCGGGCCTTCCCTTATAAGAGCACCAGTCCTGTTGGTTCAGGGCCCACCCCAACCTGGTTTGGCCTCATCTTAGCTAATAACATCCTCAGAGGCCTCTTTCCAATGAGGCCACATGGACAGGCCTGGGGTTTAGGACTTGAGCATATCTTTTGAGGGGACACAATTCAACCCCTAATAAAAACTCTCCAAGCACAGATACCTCACTGGGCTCCTCCCTGCTCTCCCTCCCCTCTTCACACTCCATGCCAGGGTGTCCCCACCCTCCACTCCCCAGGTCGGGGCCTTCTGGCAGGCCATTTGTCCTCTTTTAAGTCTATTGGGTATGGATTAACTCTATGCATTGCTCCTTCAAGGCTCTACCTCTGGACTTCTGAAATGCTTTTCTCCTTTCAGCCAGCTTTGGCTTTCACAACTGTTTCTCTGAGTTGAGCTTCAAGAGCCGAATGTGGAAAACAAAAATTCAGTATTTTCTCTTTTATAATAATCCAACTATTCTCAAAGTAATCAGTGCCTCTAGTTCAATGAGGGAAAGGTCATAGAGAATATAAATATTTTGGCATATTCCCATATCTTATTGCCTCACATTAGTCAGGGTTCTCTGGAGCCTTTTTGTACAGGCAGGAGGCCCAGACTGGGGGGATATTGTCTCTGATTTTCACCTCTCCTGCCCAAGGACTTGCCCATAGATTAAGCAGTTATTTCCCATCCCTAAGGGAACTAGGAGAGGGTCAGGACATTCACTGGTATAGAGCCGTCTCCTCTATTCCACAATATGTTGCACAAAGCTGTATACTTCTGTGCACTACCATTTTAAGAGCTATTTTAAAATCATTCCAAGGTGCTATTGGAAGTCATAACAGAACACAGACCATACCTGTATTTCTTCTTGAATTAATGAGAGAACACAATCCCAAAGTAGGTCCCCCCAAAATGCTATACATATAATGAACACCCCTCCCCAATACTTCTCAAAAAGAATTTTCTGAAGACAAAAAGATTTGGTAAACTTTCCAGAATAGTCATAGCAGGAGCTTCTTGTTAAGCAAGTACTCTGTACTATTTGCTTTGCATATGATAGTTCATTAATTCGCCAACAATTCTGAGAGTTAAATACACCTTTCCGTGTTACTGAGAAGAAAATTGAGCCTCGGAAAGATTAAATAATTGGCCCAACTGACACAGCTAATGTATGTGGGAGTTAGAATTCAAACCCCAAGCTATATGATTCAAAACAAGCGTCAGAACCAACTACCGAGCTTGTTAACAATATAAATGCCCATCCACCTCCAGTGAGTGTTGTTAATTAAATCCTGCGTGAGGCCCAGGGGTCTGGAGTTGGAGGTTAAATCTCCCAGACTAGGGGGTTAGACAGCCTTGGTTTGAATCCCAAGCACTGCTCTTGGTGGTTGTCTGATCTTGGAACATTTACTTCACTTCTCTGTGCTTCGGTTTCTCATCTTTAAAGAGAGAGGGTTGTGATGGTGCTTCCCCATAAAGTTATTGTGAGAATGACGTGGTGACAAGTGAACAAAGGCATCCTGACATTGCTCACACAGCCTTAGCTTCCTGGGCCTGCCTCAGATGAGCTGGCCCAAGACAACAGGAATTTACTGTCGCACAGTTTTGGAGGCCAGAAGTCTAAAGTCACGGGGCCCCCAGGGCCGTGCAGGGATGCTCCTCCCCGGCCTCTTCCAGCTCCTGGTGTTTGTCGGCTGTCCGTGGCCGTCCGTGGCCATCCATGGCCGTCAGTGGTCGTCCGTGGCATGCGGCAGCACCACTCCAATCTCTGCCTCTGTCTCCACGCGGCCTTCCTCCCTGTGTCCATCTGTCTCTGTGCCCAGAGTCCCTCTCCTTATAATCCCCCAAGTCACATTGGATCAGGGCTCGCCCTCCTCCAGTTGGGCCCCATCTTAACTAAATGCATCTTCAAAGATCCTATTTTCAAAAAAGGTTGCATCACAGACACGGAGTGAGAACTTGAATAGATCTTTTTTGTGGACACCATTCAGCCCATAACACACACCAAAATTTAAGAAGCAGAGAATGACGCTTCTTCTGACTCCTGAGGAATCCATGGGGCTAAATGACTAATCATGCACAAATATTTTCAGGGTATTCTCACCTTCTTTACTCTGCCAATTTAAAATAAACATCACTGACTGCCACAGTAAATGGTGCCTCAAGTAGGGGTGCTCCTGAGGGCTCTAGAGACATCTGGACACTACAGGCAGGGAAGACAACCCCAGGAAGTTGGCACCCCATCAGTGGGATTTACCTTGGAATAACCTATCTCCCCACTGTATCAGAGTTAGACTCATTTATAATTTTCTTACACATGGTTCTTCTGTCCCTTTTATTTGAACCCATAATTAGCACTATACTCATTAAATACATGTCCCCTTAAATCTTCGGTCTGTTAATATGCCAGTTGAGCCCTGAATCTCAGCAGAGTTACAACCAACACCTACTCTCCAGTTCATCAGACTCACCCAGGACAACTAACAAAATGATGATGATGGACAACACTCATCCCAAAGAACAGAGACTCTCTACAACTGCAAGCAAGACAGTTCTATCCATCTGCCCCATGGGAACTAAGCCTCCTCTCAGTCAGAAGCAGAATGGGCGTCACCATCACCAAATCCTCAAGATTGAGGAATGAACACACAAAAGGGGGAAATGCAACTATGGACCAAAGTAGACTTATAATTATTCTAGTAATGGAAGAACTTGTATCATTGATATAAAGGCAGTGGTCACCAGAGGTTCTGAGGGGAGGGAGAGGGAAGAATAGGTGTAACATGGGGTATTTGGGGGACATTGGAATTGTTCTACATGATATTGCAATGATGGCTTTAGGCCATTATACATTTTGTCAAAACCTATAAAATTGTACAGTGCAAAATGTGAACTATAATGTAAACTATAGACCATGGCTAGTAGCAATGCTTCAATACTTGTTCATCAATTGTAACAAATGCACCACACTAATGAAAGATGTTATTAATAGGGGAAAATGTGAGGATGGTAGGGGTGAGGTATATGGGAATCTCCTATATTTTTGACGTAACTTTTCTGTAATCTAAAACTCCTTTAAAAATAAAGTTAAATAAAATAAAATTCATTTTGGACAAGCCAATATACACCTGAAAAACATTTTTTCAGCTGTGCTAACATATAGAGTGACAACTTATAGAACAATTACTTTTTCACTAGATTGTGAGATATAAAGCAATTGTTTAAATGTAATTACTCCAAGTTGTTAAATTTAAATTCTGAAACATGTTTAAGGCTGATCGGGGATTATATTTCTCAAATTATAAAATGAAAATGTGGGGTGCTGGTTACATGAAAAATTACTAGTACAGTGCAGATAGCAAAGCAAACCATCCCTGTTGTAGGTAATAAATACGTAGTTTTCTCCCACAAAGCACTAACCTTATATTGAGCTATTTCTTCATCCTTGGCAGGCTGGAGCATGCCTATCTAGAATTTAGAAAATAAAAAGCTTCCAGATAATCGTCTGTACTTCTGTCAATATACAGAATCCAACAGTGATTTGAAAGAAAACTGTCAATGAAAAGAGAGAAAAAGGAACATCTCTTAGTTAAGATTGTTTAGAGTTCTTTTGAAGCAAGCACCTCATTTCAAAGGGGCTGATGTAAGAAAATGACTAAAAGAATTTTTATGTACGTATTTATATAGTCATCATCCTTCAGATCTTTACTGAGTGTGGCCAGCATCCCATCTCTGCAGATACCTGGGAGCCAGGTGGCCCACAGAAGCCACATTAAATTAGGTATGTGTCCAGGAAATGTATTTTCTGTACATTCGAAGTCTTTTCCACAACCACTATTGCTACTGCATTTATCATAAAATTTGTTAATTTTTAAATCACTTTATTTTAATATATTTTATAAAAGAATATAGCCCTTCTCTTGATTAATTAGATTATAGCATAAATATTAACATTATCAAAGCACCAAAATGTTTGCTTTGTTAATTCACACGCAGATAATATAAGCCTTTTCGTACTGTCTTTATCTTTTCAATCCTCATTATCAAATACATTCTTAAATTCACAACCTAAAATTAATATTTCTATCACAATCATTTCCAATGAAATAATTTATATTTTTATTGGAAACCAATCCACCATAGCACTAATTATGTTTGTGCACAATTTTAAGCATTCAAGTATATGCTCTATATCAAGCATTTAACTCTTTCAGTGAGAATTCTATAGCTGAAAAATGTTACATATTCTTTTAGTCTCTCTATTTTCTGCCCTTAAACATCATTAGGGTGGGAAAGAAGAGTGTGGATAATGGAAATACCAACAAAAAGATGAGGATTGTGATACAAAATAATGTGTTTGTGAAGTATTTCCAGCTAACGATAGAATAGTCCTCTATATGCTGAAGGACTTAGAATGTATCAAAGCATGTAGATGTCAGCTGAAGCCCTCCACATTTGGACGCTTCTTTTAGAAACTGCACCACACTTTTAAAATGTTTTAAATGTCCTGGTATATCATTTTATAGTTTCTGTACAAGGTAACATAAATTATGCATACTGTAGAAGAGCGGAAGTCTAGATGGCAGGTGGTTCAGACACTAATTATTGTTATGACATAAACTGCTGAGGAATTAATAGAATTCTATCATGTAGTGCTTGAAACTTGAACTGCAAAAAAGCATAAGACCTATGCATTGGCTATAATAAATTCAGGCATAATATGACAATATATGTGGTCTGAAATTAAGAAAACAGTTCTCATTCATTTATTTATAGCATCAACATTTATTGGGTGCCCACAGATGTGTAGCGGGTTAGGGATTTTAAAGATGAGTAGGAAAGAGCTGTTGACATCAAGATGCTCACCATCCAGTTTATCAAGACCTGTGTGTCAATAATTATTATTCAGGGTGGGAAGTTTTATTACAGAGCTCTATACAGATTGCCCTGAGTGCAAGAAGGATGAAGCGGCAAACTGCTTGGAAGAGCAAGATTAGATGTACACAGGGGAGATGACATTTTGGATGTGGGTTTCAAAGTGTGTGAAAGAATTCTCTAAGCTGAGAAGAGAGAAAAGGTTTTTCAGAAAGAGGGAAGATCAACTGAAAATGAGTAGCCTGGAAGAGTGAGCTTGGAGACCCGTGACTGGTTGAGCCAGGCTGGCACAGAGAGTGCAGCTGAGGTGAGCAGGGCCCTTTAGGAGACGGGAAACCATGATAAAAAGCTTGTATTTATTCCTGGGATCAAAAAGAAGCCATTTAAGGGGATTAACCAGGAGAACAAGGGATTTGTTTTAAATACATCCTGGGGTAGCCACTCTGCTTGGGTGAGAACATATGGTGGCTATAATGCCCTTTTCATCTGGGACCAGGCAGAATATTTCCTCAATGTGCTCTCTATAGATGGTTTAAATTAACCAAGGGAGAGAAGTGAGAGTGCCTTGGGGTTGATTCGCCCTAACATAACATATAATGGTCCTGAAATTTGATGTGTGTGTACATACATATATATGCATATGTGTGTATTTACATATGAGTACACAGGTATATATGTATGTGTGGAGTTT
This sequence comes from Tolypeutes matacus, assembly GCA_026826555.1. Taxonomy (NCBI): domain Eukaryota; kingdom Metazoa; phylum Chordata; class Mammalia; order Cingulata; family Chlamyphoridae; genus Tolypeutes; species Tolypeutes matacus. Next base: position 5,174,459 of record JAKSZT010054401.1, on the reverse strand, counting down.
GAGATTATTTATAAATCCCAAAAAGAGAAAGATTATGTTTGTAAACTAATATATTCCTCTGGGTGTGATACCCTTTGTATTAAATTCAAAGGATTTAAGTTTACTTGATAAAATCAATTTAGGGCTTTTGATTCAACAACGTCAGTAGGGCGTGACTCAGGTTGAGTTCCTGCCCCCTTGGTGGGCTGATAAATGGACACTCACTCAGGAAGACACGGGATGAGAGACGAGCCATTTGCCTGAGAGCCTACAGAGGAGAGACCAGGCAGAGATCAGGGACCATCGTGCTTCAACATATGGCAACTGACTTTGGTGAGAAAGCAACCTTGAGTTGGACTCTTTAGGGCCTTGTAACTGTGAGCTTCTACCCCAAATAAATATCCTTTATAAAAGCCAACAGATTTCTAGTACTTTGCATCAGTACCCCTTTGGCAGACTAATGCAGTATGTACGTATTTTTGTCTAACTCTCATTCATAAATTAATGTATTCATTTGGCAATATTCAATGTGCACTTACTCCGAGTCAGCACTCTAATAGATATTGGGAATACAGAGAAAATGAAATCCCTGACAAACTCTCCAGTATTGCTTTGTGTATTCCCTCATTCAGGGACCAATTAAGAATATGTGGATGCCTGGTATGTGGCAATTACCATTTCAGGAGACTTGTGGATAAGGGATAAGGGAACAGGCAATGCAATTAGCTTGTGATATGTGTTACGATAGGGCTAAGGCTGAATGAAACGGGATTGCCTTGGGGCAGCTCTAAGAAGTTCCGTAGTCAGGGTTAGATTCCAATGAAGCAGAAGGAGGAATACAAGTCATCAGTCAGAGCAGGGAGGGCTGAGGCCTCAGGGCCGTGGAAGAGGACTACGAAGGCCTGAGGACAGAGAGAACTGGAGCATTCCTCAGTCTGCCAGGAGTTCAGGATGCTTGGAGCAGAGAGTGTAAGGTGGGGAAAAGGGGGAGTCAGGAGATGGGGCTGGAAGAGGGGTGGGGGCCAAATCAGGAAGGGCCTTGTGCATCATACAAGGTACCCGGGTACAGTGAGGGTCTAATGTGCAGAGACAGATGTGATCTCTTGTCTCTCAAAACCTACAGCCTGGCCACACTGGCAGGGCATGCTCAGACTTGCATTCTGGGAAGATCGCTTTGGATCTCTGGGGAGCTTTGTGGAGAATGGGTTAGGTTGGGAGAAGGGGGAGAGAAGACCAGAAGCAGAGAGACCAGTCTTATTTATGGTTATTTTCCCAACAGCCAGCACAGGTACAGAGCAGGTACTCAATAAATGCAGGGTGGGGTGCAGGTCCAAGGTACCCCAGCTTGTTGGGTCTCCAAGTCGCCCATCCTTCTGCATTCAAAAAAGCAGTTTTTAATAAACAGTCCATGAGGTTAAACCTTGAAATGCTTTCCTGAAGCCCTAGGCTAGTTATTTTTCTTCTCCCAAAGCCAGTGAGTGGACATTCCCTGAGGGACCTAGAAGTAAACAATGGGTAACCTCACAGAATTATTATTAATCAATAACCAACTAGCTTTTTCAAATCAATCAAACTAGCTTTTCTTCTCTCTTCAGTAATATAAATACACGCACACACACATATATATATATAGTGCACTGAGTAATTCACTATTTCATTACGTCATTCAAAAGGTCCTTACACAATTAGCAGGTCTACTTGATGTTAAAATCTTTGTCAAAGAACTAGAGTAATCTTTTGGGAAGAGCACAGGATTTGTAGGTATAAAACCAGGGTTCCACTTTTGGCTTCGCTTCGTGATGGTTCTGTGATCACAAATAAATTATTTAACCCTCTGAGCCTAAATTTTCTCACTGGGAAATGAACATAACAACACCTAACTGCTGGGGAGGCAAAGATTAAATGAGATCATGTATGCAATAAGCATTTTGTAAAATCTGTGGCACTCTAAAAACATTATCAAAATAATTTGATCAATAATTGTTCCTTATTATTATAACCAGTATGCCCCCGTTTCTTGACAATGTGTGCGGTAACTCACTTCTCACCAGTAATCAGAGATTTACTTAAATCCAGACTCTAAAGGGATGAATGAATGTGGTCACAGTAAAGCACAAGAACCGCGAATAGACCAATTTCACACTCTTGGGGTCTAATTTGGCCTCCCTGCTTCAGCCAAGCCTGGAGGAAGATCAATAAGATGTTTGCCCAAGGAAAGAATGCAGCATCACATCCACAGAAAATAGAGGAGGCAGTTGACTCTGTAGAGGAATCACACCCTGGAAAACACAAGGAAACCTTTTGTTAATGTTAGAGGAGATCCTTCACTGTTAAGTCTAGAATGACAAAAACCTGAGAAAAAGAATCATCTCTTTGTTTATGTACGCCTACATCTATGTGTGTGGATGTATCCAAGTTACATGTTGCAAATAGGAGAATAGTAAAATGAGGAAGGGATGAGAGGCATGATGTCCTTAAATCACATAAGGAACTGTAGAAAATAAACCACAAAAACAAAAAGAAACCTTCATCTCCATAGCCTAACTCTTCATCAACTGCTAATTCATAATCATTTACATTTTCATGCAATTTGCATGTATTATTGCCAGAACCATGATATAGATTGCTATAAATGGACTAAATTTGTATAATTTGCACTCTCTTTCCAGCAGCTCTCAGTCACTTCTCAGAGGGTAACTAGCGAAGAAGAGTCATCAAACGTTCCTGGAGAAACTGTTAGTGATTCCTTAACACTGTTTGGGAGATGCTTATGTCCCCTAATCCCCAATTATATATAAATAAATATTTATATAAAAATGCATATAAAATATTTACTTTATGGTGCTATATTCCATAATTAAATATACCTCTTAGTCCATCCCTCAAGAGAGATGTTTAATAATCTGTCCCTTGGGCGGATGTATTTCTGGCTGAGGAAAGCCTACACTTAACCCCTATTGCATGTAAAGTTCTAAGTTTATGGCCTGGCAGAGAAAAACCCTCAATAAATGTAAGTTATTGTTATTGATGGTTCCCTCCTTGGGGTGTGAAGTAGCAATGTGCACTTGAGAAGAGTATGATCCAGCTTTTCCAAGCATCTAATTGGTCGCCTTATTAACACTGAACCAATTTTCTTTTGACAAAAGTCCCTTTGTGTAATGCACTAATTCCCAGACTCTCCAAAAGGGAAGAGATAAAAACCTCTTGCAAAAAGCAAGAATGAATCTGAGAATTCTACTTTATGAAGTGGTAGAGTAAGTTGGGCTTTGGAAAGCTGGATATAAGTTCCAGCCCAACAACTTACTAAAAGTATCCTTGGGCAAACCATCTCTTGGAACTTTGGGCTCATCTTTGGTAAAAATGAGGATATTAATATCTTCTTTGTTCATTCCCGTAGAGATTAAGTAAAATACTATGTTTTGAGATATTTATATGTAATTACATTATCTGACTTATCGTAGGTACCTGGTAAATATTAAATTCCTGGCCTTCTTCCTCTTATTTAACTTCCTTGGAACTAAGGGGTTGAAGGTGATAGAAAGCTTCTCACAGACCATCAGAGAGTTTTATTTGTTCTGTACTGGAAGTCAACCCAGGATTCAGTGAATTCTAGTTTCCCTAAAGCCATGGTTATATCCAGTTCTGAATGATGATGGGATGTGCCTCGAAGTTACAGACTGATATTTTGACTCATATTCTGGGGCTTGTGGATTCTGCTTGTTTCACTCTCCTTCCAGGAAACTATCATAATCAGCATCAGTAATTTCTGGGTCTCTTCTATGGAACCTGTCTCAAGAGCCTGTTGCAGATTTTTCAGGATGTCTTTCTTCTATGTTCTCTGAGACTCTATTTGTATTTTGGAAAGTCAAAAATCATTTTGAATTTGGACTCTAAGGCAGGTGACCCAGCTGGAGTAACAGATTGGAGAACGTTTTCAGCAATGGCTATAGGATTGATTGCCTTCTGGGATGATTACTTTAAAAACACCCAAATAGATGCATCTATGAGGGTTTTTACAAAACAAACAAAAGTCTCCCCACCCTTGAAAAAAATTATTTTCCAGTTGTGGAAATCAACTCATGCTGTTGTCAGTACATTAGAGTGATTTCAAAGTGCTTTCCAAAAATCTGGAAATAAAAGGCACACAAATGGAAGCAAGCTGGAAGAATGTCTGTAACAGAAACAGATGTGACTTGGTTCTAAACTCGGGGAAGCAGACCTGGATCATGATACATTCGGTAAGCAGAAATCTAATTAATGCCATTTAAAGGGGAGGGTCAGCAAAAGGCATGGAAAAGAGAAATGCAAAGAGCTAGAGGTCCGCCGTGTTTTGTTGGGGCTGAGGAGCACAAGCTTTCCTGTCATTGGAGAGGTGAGATCTGCTGTGGAGCAGGGATGATTTATTGGGTTTCCCCTCAGCCACAATAAAATCTCTCTCGAGACTTAGCCACCTTCCATTGCACTGATAATAGGCGAAGAGAGTGACCTTGCGATAACACCGGAAGGTGACAAGGCTGAGGGCTGACCCCTGGGCCACCACTTCAAGATAATGCAACGTTATAAAGCCCCATCCAGACTTCTGGCAAAAGCCACCTTTCCACATACGGGAAATCTGAAATTGTAAGAAATTGTTAAGAAAATCAAAACCATCTTAAACACACAACCCAAGGACAATCACTGTTAGTACGTTGGTGTATTTCATTGGGACTTCTTTTCTTTACATATTTTTTCTCTATATACCAGAGATCAAATCATATACTGTTTTCTATTTTGCTTTTTCATTAAGCATTACAACCTAGATATTTCCTGAACTACCATAAAGTATACATGGGTATAACCATTAAAATGTATAATATTCCATCAAGGGAATTTCTTAGTGTACTTAACTCATCCTCTATTACTGGCTATTTGGGTGGCCTCTTTTTCTTTTTCTAAATAAAACTATCATTATTATACCGGTGCAAAAGCCTTATCCTCTCCCTGGTTAGAGTCCTCACAGCTGATGCTGAAGGTTACTGAGCACCAAGTTTCTGTATCTGCTTACTGGACTCCTCCACTTGAAAAGTTACCTGCCTCAAACTTAGCAGTACTGAGGGTAAGCCCTCCGCTTGCCTCAGTCTAGGCACACTAAAGTGTGTCCTGCTTTAGAAGAAACCTGTCCCCTAGCATGAGCCAAGGAATTTCTGGCAGAGGAAAGTGCCAGCAACTGATGAGAGTGGGAAATTGGGGGAAGGGAATAGAAAGGCTGCCCTCAACACATCCCTAAAATCTGGGCATGTGGATCCTGACTCTGTCAACTTTGGCACCTCACCCTATTTCCCAAACAGCCATTTATTGTCTCTTTCCTTACCTTATCTATCCTCAGGATAGTCTTGGCTCTGAAGTAGCTTCTCATATCAACCCCATTTTACTGAGGCTCAGAAAAGTGAAGTATCTTGTGCAAAGCCATGCATACAATAAAGGATAAAGCTCTGTTCAAATCCAGATCTCTTGACTCTGAGTTTGTAAGATTTCCACTTCACCATGAGGTTTCCTCTCAAATAGTTGTGTTCGGGTGGAAAGGAAAATCAGCCCGGCTGCTAAGGTTTTCTTTATTCTTTTTGAATGTGTTCAAGAGGCAGTGGTGGCAAGAATCAATCTGTAATTCTAAGCAAACACGGTTTAAAATCCCACACGGACTGTCTCGCACGCTGATCCACCTGAGACCGTGGTTGGAGTGATGGTGGAAGCAGCTGGAGAGCTGCAGCAGCTGTGGGAGATTATATATGTTCTGGGAGCCCAGGAGGCCTGAGCACTCCACTATCTATAATTGAAAATGTACTGGAGCAAATGGAAGCTTGTGATCCCACGTGTATTTTATCAGATGTTTTGGACATTACAGGAATTCTTGGGAAAATTATAAATTGGAACACTTGTCACATAGTGGTAACAGAAAAAAATCAGACTTAGACTTTGGAAAGAAAAGAATAAATTGCCCATAAAATGATTCGTAATAGATTTACAGTTAGAATTGGTTATGAGAGAGTAATGTGGTACTGAAGATAAGAAATAGAATTTCAAAATGCGTGGAAGCCATTGCTAATTCTTTATAAAGGAGCAAGAATAATTGTACAGACTGTTAATTGTTTTGCATGGAATGCAATAGAAGACAAAAGCAAACAATAACAGTCTAACATAAGACATGTGAGGGAGAAATAGGGGAAATATATATATATATATATTTTTTTTTCTCCCTATTCTATAAAAAGGAAATTCCAATTTTAGTAAAATAGACAAATTGTTTTTACAATTAAAAGGTACTATAAAAGCTTTAAAAGTGTGCCCTATTTTCTCATTTCATGATAACAGGGACCTTTTTTGACAAAACATGTAAGTCCTTGGAAGCAATTTTAATAAGAGGTACAGGTACATTATTTAATTAAATGCTGTGAAGACAATTCCAGGCAAGATGGTGGCAAGTACTGCCCTTGCCCCTAAATTCCCAAGAAAATGCCAACAGAATTTACCAACAGGGACCTCGCATGAGAAATCAGGAATACGTCCCTATATCAAAGAGAGAGAGAGACTTCTGAAAGAATAGTACTCACTGGACCAGGAAAGTGGAACCCATTGAAGGCTAGCACGGAATGCGTTATAGAGAAAGTATAGCATACCTGGGAAGCAAATGAGGAAAATCCCCTCACTGTGACAGTGAGGGCTTGAAGCCAAGAGAGGGCTGGGGGTTTTTTAGGAAATGTCCCATGAAACATTTTCGTGGCCCGTCAGAGAAGGGCCCACTACTGAGGAGAGTGGTACCACATAGAGAAATGCAGAAAACAAATAGAAGGTGAGTTTTGTGTGGGGTGTGCGTGGTGCATGTTCACAGCCCTTTGGAACACCCAAGCACTGTGCCTGCAGCGTCCCATCGACTGCAGGGTGCTGGCAGAGGTGCTTCCCCGTGACCCGGCACTACATTCTACACACCTCCCAGCCTCCCCCACGGCGACACCACCACAACTGCACTCTCCCTTGGCATAAAATGAGCCAGAAAACATTCTGACTGGGTGATTCATTCGCTCAGGTTTTTAAAACCATCTCAAAGGCCATTTCTCAAAGAATAGTACCTGAAATCTAGTGTTCTTGGCTCAAAGTTCTCTAACCTTTATTTCCCCTCTTCCATGGAAGAATGTTGCAAGGTTGTGGAAACTGGCATTTGGGATTGCATGCGGATAAGTAGATTTATAGGATTTATGGGGCTTGTATTATTCCCAGAGGAGAATGCCTCTTACCACAAAGGAGCTCTCTTGCAGAGCATTCAAAGTTAATTTTACGTTCAAAACACATTTGATGGTTCAACTGCACAAAGATAATATGACTGTGATTATATGTACATAGCACACTGAGCATGTGGTATACATGTAAAAGCATTGGAAAACATCTGAAATTACATCCAACAAGATCTTAAAAGTGGTAGTAGCTGGATGACAGAGTTAAGTTTATTATATGTTTTCCTTAATCTCTGTGTCCTGTTTTTTCTATGATGGGTATGAATAACTTTTGTTTCAAAATGAATTTAAAAGAAGAAAATGCATATATGCTTTGACCTAGAAATTAGACTGCAAGAGATTTATTTAGCGGTAGCAAATTAATAATGAGCACAAAAGCTTGGACATGGGGATATTAATCACATTATTTTTCTCCTCCCTTTTTTTAGTTTTTATTTAAAACTATTCCAAACATAAAAAAGTATGCCAACAACGTGTAGGTAACAGTTATGCACACTTAACACTCACTTTATCATGTGTTCACATTTTACCATTTTTGCTTCAGATGTTTTTATAAAAATTGCCCTATTATGAACTAAATATATTATGTGAAATATAAATATATTATGTAAAAATATGAATATGGGTAGTATTGCATGTATAAGACCGTTTTTCTTTGAAGCTGAACAAATGTAAGTTAATACTATACAATGTTAATATCAGACAAAAAAAAAACACATTATATTGAGTGAAGGAGACTATACACAGTACTACATATTGTATGATTCCATTTTTATAAAATGTAAATATAAATCAATTTATAAAGATGAAATTAGATTAGTGGTTATGTAGGTCTGAGCAAGAAATGCTGAGTTACGTGGAGTCTTTCTTTTTGGAGTAATGAAATGGTCCTAAAGTTTTTGAGATGATGAATGCTCAACATTGTGATTACACTAAAGTCATTGATTATACACATTGGATAGATCATGTGGTATGTGAATATATCTCAATAAAACTTCTTAATAAACAAATAAATAATTTTGCAAGGGTAGTCAGAAATAGTAACTATGTACAGCAAGGGAAAACAGAGAGCGATTGAGAGGAATTTTCTTCCTTGTTTGTCTGTTTTTTATTTATTATTATTATTGAAATAATGAAAATGCTTTAATAATGATTGAAGTGATGAATGCACAACTATGTGATTATACCAAATACCATGGATTGTACACTTTGGATGAATTGTATGCTTTATTAATATGTATCAATAAAATCAATTTGTTTAAAATAAATTTTAAAAAGTTACACTGAAGGTCAACCCCCAACCATCCAAATTCCCTCCTTCCTTAGTGATAGTTGCTGGGTAGTCTTCCCATTTTTTTTTTTTTTTTTTTTTAACACATGTCTATCCTTAACAGTGCATAGCATTTTGGGGCAATTTTAAAATTTATATGAATGATATATTTCTGTTTGAATATATCCAAAAATTCCTTTTTAAATACAGCATCATACTTCAAGATTTATCCACACTGATATGCATAAATCTAGTTCATTTATTTTGAATGGTATATATTATTCCACGTTATATTAATATAACCTAATATATTTATCCACTCTTACTCATGGGCATTTACATTGCTTACAGTTTTTCATTATTACAATCATAGCTACAAGAAACCCTTGCACATGTCTCTGTGTATATGCCAGAGATTATCTAAGATACATACTCAGAAGCAGAATTGCTAAATCACAAGGTTGATATAATATCGACTTACTAGATATTGCTAAATCGCTCTGCAAAGTCAGTGAATGCTCCCACCAACTATATATGGGAGTACCTGATTCCCCACATTTTTATCAATAATTGATTTTTTCCCCCATCACATGGACACCCATTGTAACGGGTCTTCTCTGATTACTAAATTTGGGGCATGCTTTCATATGTTTGTTGGCCATTTGCACCACCTTATTAGCAAAGTACCTGCGTATATCCTTTGCATAGTTTCCTCCTGGCTCATTTATCTTTCTTAACTACAAGGAATTCCTTATACATTCTGGTTACTAATTCTTTGGCAGTTACATGTATGAAAGTATATTCTTCCAGGTATACCTTGACCTTTCACTTTGTTATGGTGTCTTTTTATATACATTTTAATTTTAGTCAAATATATCTATCCCTTCCTTTACAGTTGTGCTTTCAATGTCTTGTTTAAGAAATTATCCAATATTCTGAAGTCATAGATTTCTGTTTAATTTTCTTTTAAAAGTTTGAAATTTCAATTTTCACATTTAAGCATTTAAGTATTTAATTCATTTAAAATTTATTTTTGTTCATGTTATAAAGTAAGGATTTAATTTTATTTTTTATACATAGATAACATTTGTCTCAATGACTTTAATGGAACAGTCCATTCTTTCTCCACTGATTAAAATGTCAACACTGTCTGTCATATATCATATTTATATATGTGTTGATGGTCTCCAAGCTATTTACTTTATTATTGCAAGTATCTATCTATCCAGGTGTCAACATTCACACAATTTTAATTACTATAGCTTGATTTTGATTTCAGTGTTTTAGTGTCGTCATAAAATGTTTGGAAGTTTTTCCTATTTTTCTGTTCTCTGGGACCGTTTAATGTGATAGAGGTTAATTCTTCCTTGACGACTCAGCTTTATATTTTAAAATTATTTTGCTAAACTTCATTCAAAGTTTTTATGTATGCTTAGTGATAAACATACATATACATATATCTATAATGTATTATATATAATAATATATATAAATAAATAGATAAGTGATGGCTAGATAGAGAGAGAGAACACTGGGAGGATATATACCAGAATATTAGCATGGTTATATCTAGGTGATATGATTGTTCATTGCTTTTATTTTTTATAAGTAAGAAATAGTTTTAAGCACAGACTTTAATGAAGTAGACATTTCATAAATATTAGATTTCTCTTCATTCTTCCCCCACCCCTGACATTCCTTTCATTAGGAGAAATTCCATTTGGCCTCACACCCATCTATCTATCTTGGATTTCCTAAAATTTTCTTGGATAGATAAACAACAGACAAGAGCATTTACAGCAGAGAAGACTGAGCACAATATTGGCACCAACTTCCGTGTACCTCGGCTTAAAATCAGATGGCCACCAGAGACCATTCCCTTTAAACCTGGTTCATTCATTTACTCATTCATCCAACAAAGATTTCCTTGATGCTACCCTACCATGTGCCAGATGCCAACAGCAGACACCATGTGCAGACTTTTCTTATTCTTGAGCAACTAAAGTCAAGTAGCGGGCATCGGATGGTAAACTACAATGACATTCGAGTATGATAAGTCTAAGTGTCCCTGGGGTGGGCACTCTAGAGGAGAGGTACCAGATCATCCTGAGGGTGGGGGGGAAATGGACTTGTGAAGGGTTGTGTGTCTGTCACCTCCTTCTCTAGAAGGGATCATTCACTGGACTCAGTGTTTCTGGGGTCATAATGCCAAAGCAGGGTTGAGGAAGGCTCATCTCATGCACTGAGAATCCTGTAACATTCCATCTGTTGGCAGTGTCACGACAGATAGCCCATACCAGATGTGCATCATTGAATACATTTAGATTTACATTAGACCATCATCTACTGAAGATCCGAAATGGGCTTGTACTTGGTATTGGCATCTAATGTTAATGCTGGGTGTTTCCACACGTTATCACATTTCATTTCATCACTCCTCTTCCAATTCTATTCGCAACTCATAGCCCCGATTACATTCCATTATGTCTTGGCAATTGAAAGCCTTACACTTAGTAGTTGTTCAATAGCTGTTTGTTGATTGCCTCACTATTTCTCCAATTCTCACTATCTTGAAAAACGATGAGACATTGACATAGCTGCAGAATTATTCCAGGAAAATCACTGTTATTTAACATAGAAAACATTAAACAACATAAGGTAAGGGTTTCCAAACCAATTGCCTTAGACTCCTTTTCTAGGACCTTGGGATCTGCCTGCTGATATGGAACCAGAGGGGCCACCCATTGTGGGAGTAGGGGTTGAGGGGAAGTCTGTGTCTGAAATTGGAAGATGGATAATTGAAGTTGATTAGAAGACAAGATCTTCCCAGCCTAAGGCCAGTCGCCTCACATGTTCTTGTCACTCACCTTTCCATTATTCTAGACACAAGCCCTCCTGCAGTGAAGAGAAACGGGCTTATTTGTGTTAAAAATCAAAATGCATTCCAAAGGCAGCCGAGATCTGAAGGCAGAGCCTGTGACTTCTGTATCTCAGTGTTTGAAGAGAACTTCCCAGAGGCCCGTACTCACTTGCCCTCTCTGTCAGTGCACTGAGCTGGGTAAACTACCCTGCCTGCTACAACGTTTGCAGAATCTGAATTAGAAGACATCGGAGCACACAAGGTGATTTCATTTATAAAGCAAGTCTCCTAATAAAATCTTGGTTATGATTTGGTGTTTTGTGACTTTAGCACATTTTGTCAATATAAAATGCTAGGACTGTTGGTGGAGACTTCTAGAAGAAAAGGAGTTGAAGATGGACAGCCTTATACTCAGCCACCCATCTGAGGACAGTCAGAACCGTGCTACAAAATACAAAGAATAAGATTTTAGTAAAATATTGCCCAATTCTAACTCCTTCACACAAAATTCCTGTCAACCTTTACATTCAAGCATGCTAATAGAAATCCAAGTAGTTTTGTGTTTAACTAGAACTATTCTTTTTTGACAATAACAAATTAAAAGTTGGCAATTATGTAAAGACAAAATAATTTGTTTGGAAAGGATAAGGAAGTTTGGGCATTCTGAAAAGGATGATTTTTTTTTTCCTTTGACTGTACCTGTAAATAAAAGATACAAAATTATATGAATAACATTAAAAGGATGAAAAACAGTAGAAGCCCAAATTGAACAGTCCCCAGAAAAATGTCCTATTCCCTGAGAAAATTTCTAAAACGAAGGAAACTTTAGGTGACAAGCACCCACAAAGAGTCTTAGAACTGGCAGCATTGTCAGAACACCTCAGCCTTCACTACTTCAATGCAGTCATCACGAGAAAAGAAGAGAGTCATCGAAAAGGCATAAAATTCCTGAATTGGAAAAAAAGAAAAAGGACTAAATCTCTTTGTCTCTGGAGTTGCAGCAGAGTTAGTGATTACAAATTTAGAATGATTATAACAAGAGATTGTCATCGTGAAAAAATGCACATGCAGTATTTAGTGCCATGCCTGAAACAAACATAACAAATATGCACAAATGATCATTGCAATGATTTTTAAAATTTATTATTACAATCAACAGCAAAGAAAAGCAGAACTAATGTTGTGGCACCGGAGGACCAAGTACTGTACAAATTCAGCAAAAGACAGCCTTAATTGTTCTGAGATAGACTTTGCAAAGGTTGGAGATCTGACACAGATTCTATTCTCAGTGAATGAAAGGATAGTGGTGATGATTTCACTCTCAAACAAAGAAGGACGAAAAAAGCAAGACAAGAAGAGTAAAAGAGAGATGAGATCCCTCCTAAATCTGAATTTAATATTTAACGTGGTAACTCTCACTCTAAGAGGTCTGTCCATTCTAAAGGTCCTCCAGGAAGCCACAGACACCTGTCCTCAGTTTCCACCTCGAGGCCCGAGTCCATCCCCACTTCAGTATCAAGAAACAGACAGCTCCAGTTTAGTTTCCTAGCCACAGACTCTGTCTTGGAGGGTCCAACTTAACAAGAGTTAAACCTCTGCATCCAAGTGTTGCTCCCAGCTAGGAGAATGGAAAAAAAAATCTCTGATTAAGAAAATTGCAGGTTTTGAAGTATGTTGATGTTTGAAAAGGATACTGTAATATAATACAGTCCTTTAAAATTTTATGTAAATATTCCTAAATTATCCTATGATTACTGTCGATGAAAATTAAGAGACAATGATGGGGTTTATAAGAAATGTCTCCTAAGTTCCTTTCCTTTAAGTAACAAAAATTTTCTTATTTTCCATTGACGGTATCACAAACTTATGCCCCTAAGTGGCACACCAGATTGATTGACAAGAAGTTCTCAATGCATGCTCTGCTCCAATCCACAACTGCAGTCCCTTATTTGAGTTAAATTTTAACTCTCTCAAGTTCATGTCAAACTAATGGTATAGAATTTACCTGGAAATTGAAAATTACCCTTTCCATTGTTATTCTCGCAGATCTTTATAATATTTTGTAAAATAAAAAAGTGTGGACATACCAAAGTTTCCAACATGCTCTTAGATTGCTCTTAGATTCCAACACTGATGTACAATATACACTCTATTCTTCAGTGGGAAATATATTATGATCCAATGACTATCCTAAATTCATAAAATAAATTTGAGTTATTACTACAAGGAAGATTAGGCTGATTAAAATATGGAAAACATTTTCAGTGAAACCTATCATTGGACTTAAAGAGCCCCAGAGATTAAAAAATGACCTTGAAATCAAAAGGAATGGGATAGGCGAGGTTCATCCCTGGATCTCCTAGAAACAATCCACATTCAACATTTACCATCTGACTTCTAGGGGTTTCAAAGGTGTAACACCTGTGCCACGCTAACGAAGGATGTTAATGTGGGAAGGTGTGGGAGGGGGAGGGAGGGGGGCATATGGGAACCCCTATATTTTTTATGTAACATTCATGTAATCTAAGTATCTTTAAAAAATAAATTAAAAGCATTTTTTTTTAAGTTGCATGAGAGAAAGTCTCCAAGAGCCCACAGTATAATGAAAGTAAGATCAATAAATACAACTTTTCACACCACTGGGCATTGTCCCAACTATCAGAGTTCCCCTTAGCATTTTCTTTACCAACCAAGGGCTCACCCGCCAGTTTTCTGAAATGCTCCTTCCACGGTGGAGAGTTGCCTGGGAGGAATATTTCCAGTCACTGTCTCACCTGCTCTCTGTTTCCAAACCTTTGCTTGGAATCCAATTCTTTCTCTCCTCGTGCCCCCCTTGGTCTTGATCCTTTGGAGCTTCTCTTGCTACAGGAGCTCATTCTTGCTTAGGATTTAGAAACTGGTTTCACTCAAAGTGGCCTGCAGTTCTCACCCATCCCCTGTCTCACTCTGTGTCTTAGTTTCTGAAGGCTACTGTAAAAAAGTATCACAAACGAGAAGACTTCGAACAACAGAAATTCATGGCCTCAATGTTCTGTTAGGACTTGAACATATATTTTGGGGAAACCCAATTCAACCCCTAACAACTGGATCCTGGAACTCCATCTGACCCTGAGCCAGCTCCTCTCTCACTCCTGCTAGGAAGTCAGAGAATCTTCCCCACGTAGTGAAATTAGGTTGAGAAAGTGCAGGAACACATAAATTGATCTCATGGGGAAATTTAATTGCCAAGTACTTAAGCAACTCAAAGTTTACAGCAATGATGACAATCATCATATATTCTTAGATACTTTATCCCTATTTTCAGGTGGAGAAATAGGTTCAGTTGGGTTAAATAATTGCCCAAGTTCACACAACTTGTAAATATAAAGGACACAGCCAATATGCAATCCCAGGTGTGCTGAGCTCCAAAGCTGTGCTCCAAAGTTTTGTTTGTTTTGCCTTTAATGGTAACTGGATTCAGTCAAGATCACCAACACAATGGTGGAGGAATAGAGGCCACTGCCAGTTTCTGGCCAAGATAATAATCACTAATATTAAGTGCTTACTATATGCCAGGTGCTGGGCTATGTACCTTACAGAATCCATCTCATTTATGTTTCAAAAAATAACCTTATGTAATACATATCATTTTCCCCATTTTACAAATCAAAAGAAAAACACTAAAGCAAAGAGAAGTTAAGTAATTTGCTGCAGGTCCCATAACTAGTAAGCAGTTGAGCCAAAATGCTTTTAGTACAGAGCCCATGCCTGCTACGGGGTGAATTGTGGCCCCCAAAAGACATGCTCAAGTCCTAACCTCTGCCATGTGTAACTGTATTGGAAAAAGGGACTTTGACGATGTAATGAGTTAAGATGGGGCTAAACTGGACTAGGGTGGGTCCTAACCCAATGTGACTGCTGCCTGTATAAGAAGAGGGAATTTGGACACAGATACAGAGAGACGGGGGTAGAAAGCCATGTGACTACAGAGACAGAGACAGAAATTGGAGTTATGCTGCCACAGACCAAGTGTTGGAGATTCAACCTTGAAGCATAAAAAAGCCATGTTCTTTGTCTTAACCTGCATTCCATTCCTGTGAATGTGAACACATTTTTAAACAGGACCTTTTTAAGATGTTATCAGATAAAGCATGGTCAACCTGAATTGGGGTGGGCCTTAATCCATATTACTGGAGACCATATAAAGAGAAGAAATTCAGATGCACTCAAAGAAGCTATAAACCAATAGAAACCAGAAGTAGACGCCAGCGAGCAGGGGGAGAAAGCACCACGTGACAGAGGGCTGCCAACACCAGAACGCTACTGACGCTGGGGAAAAGCATGGCCTTGCTGACATCTGGATTTTGGACTTTTAGTCTCCAAACCATGAGACAATTAGTGCTTGTTGTTTAAAGCCAATCCATTGTGAGGTATTTGTTATAGCATCTCTGGCAAACTAAGACACCAAGGAATGCCAAGGGATTACCGGCCACTTCCAGAAGCCAGGGGAGTAGCATGGAAGAGATTCTTCCTTAGAGCCTTCAAAGGGAGCATGGCCCTGATTACACCTTTGGACTTTTGGCCTCCAGAAATGAGAGACGATCAGTTTCTCTGGTTTTAAGCCACCCAGTTTGTGGTGTTTTGTCAGGCCAGAAAACTAACACACAGCCCCCAGCTATTGCGCCTACCAGCCTCTCTGCCCACCTGTCAACCTGCTGGATGTGAGTGTCATCTCCACGGGGATTCGCCCCATCTCTCTTGCTTACATGGCATCCTCTCCCCTCCTCCCCATTCCTGAAGCTTGCAACTCAATCTTCAGAGCAATCTTGCTGACACAGGAGGCGTTCACCACTAAGAGTAACTAGTAAAATGGGGCCCCTAAGCAAAGTGTTAGTTAGACCCCCCCCTTTTACCCTTTTTCCTTGTAGGAGCTCCCAATATCCTATAAGGGCATAAATCTATATGCCATAATCTAGGGGTGCCACAATCTGTTCCAACAGCTTGAGGAGATCTAAGTGCTTGGAAAATGTGAACTGCCAAAAAGGGTAACCTTGGATTAAGAAAATGAGATCCATTTGACTAATGCAATGATATATTGTGATGAGCTTATATGAGTATTACTTGAACTGTATACGCTGACTCCTTGCTTTAGAATCATATGGGGTATTTTTTTAAGCAGTTTTAGTGAGATATATTCACACCCCATACAATCCATCCAAAGTATATAATCAGTGGCTCTCAGTATAATCACAAAGTTGTGCATTCATTACCACAATCAATTTTAGAACATTTTCATTACTCCAAAAAGTAAAACCCCATACCCCTTGGCAGTCACTTCTCAACCCCTCTATCCTTCCCAGCCCTACAAAACCACTAACCTAATTCTGTCTCTAGAGGTTTACTTATATTTACATTTGATACAAATGGAATCATACCATATGTAGTACTTTGTGTCTGGTTTCTGTCACTTAGCACAATTTTTAAAAATTATTTTAAGTTTTTAAATTAGAGAAGTTGTAGGTTTACACAAAAATCATATTAAAAAGACACCATTCCCATATAACCCCCTATTGTTGACACTTAGCACTGGTATGGTTCCGTTGTTACAACTGATGAAATATTAAAATATTTCTAACTATAATCCATAGTTTTCATTAGGTGTATTTTCCCATATACCACCCTATTATTAACACCCTGTAAACGTGACATATTTTTGTTATAGTTCATGAAAGAACATTCTTATATGTACTATTAACCATAGTCATCGTCCACAACAGGGTTCACTATGTCATACAGTCCTGTGTTTTATCCTCTAGCTTTCCTACTAGTGACATAAATGACTCAAAACTTCCCCTTTAAACCACATTCACACACATAATTCATCCCTGTTAATTACACTCACAATAATGTGCTACCATCACCTCTATCCATTTCCAAATGCTTACAATCAACCTAATCAGAAATTCTGCACAAATTAAGCATCAGCTCCCCATTCTCTACCCCCATTCTTTCTCCTGGTAACCTCTATTTTAGAGTCTATCTCTCTGAGTTTGCTTATTATAATTAGTTCATATTAGTGAGATCATGGAATTTTGGTCCTTTTGAGTCTGGCTCATTTCACTCAACATAATGCCCTCAAGGTTTGTCCATGTTGTCACATGCGTCAGGACTTCATTCCTTCTTAGAGCAGAATAATATTCCATTGTATGTATATACCACATTTTATTTACTCAATCATTGGTTGATAGACACTTGGGTTGCTTCCATTCTCTTGGCAGTTGTGAATAATGCCACTGTGAACATCTGTGTGCAAATGTCTGTTCGTGGTCCTGCTTTCAATTCTTCTGAGTATATACCTTGTAGCGGGATTGCCAGATCATATGGGAATTCTATACTTAGCTTTCTGAGGAACCACCAAACTATCGTCCACAGTAACGGCACATTTTACATTCCAGAAGTGAATGAGTATTCCTATTTCTCCACATCCTCTCCAACACTTACTTTTCTGTTATTTTTAATACTGGGCCATTCTGGTAGGTGTGAAATGGTATCTCATTGTGGTTTTGATTTGCATATCCCTAATAGCTAGTGATGTTGACCATCTTTTCATGTGATTTTTAGCCATTTGCATTTCCTCTTTGGTTAAATGTGTAGTTAAGCCTTTTGCCCATTTTTTAATTGGGTTGTTTGTCTTTTTATTATTGAGTTGTAGGATTTCTTTATATATACTGGATATTAAACCCTTATTGGATATGTGGTTTCCAAATATTTTCTCCTGTCGCATAGGTGCTTTTTCACTTTCTTGACAAAGTCTTTTGAAGAACAAAAGTTTTTAATTTTGAGGAGGTCCATTCATCTATTTTTTCTTTCATTGCTTGTGCTTTGGGTATAAAGTCTAAGAAACCACTGCCTACCAGAAGATCTTGAAGATGCTTCCCTACATTTTCTTCTATGAGTTTTATGGTCCAGGCTTTTATATTTAGGTTTTTGATCCATTTTGAGTTAATTTTTGTATAAAGTATGAGATAGCAGTCCTCTTTCATTCTTTTGGATCTGGATATCCAGTTCTCCCAGCACCATTTTTTGAAGATACTATTCTGTCCTAGTTGAGTGGACCTGGCAGCCTTGTCAAATATCAGTTGGCCATAGAATTGAGGGTCTATTCCTGGAGGAGAGGTCAGGCCCAGTAATCTGCATTTAACAAGCTCCTCACATATTTTGAAAGTAGAGGCACATCAGAAACTCTTGGCCCCTTTGTGCTTATATGCTCTTCAGTGTTATATAATTTGGTTTTGCAACTGTTTGACAAATTAAGCATCAGGAGAGCAAGGTTTATGTTACTTCAAAGCTGACAGAATAAATTTTAACTACAAACATCATCAGTGTAGATTACTGATGCATTAAAATATTTAGGGAATTTTATGTTCCCCATTGTCATAGAGGCCCAGCACACAAATTTTTTTTTAGAAATGAACCCATAAAAGTAGCAAACAAAAATCAGTTTGAGCACAGTTTTTGAGCTTATTCTGTCATACTGATTTTTAAATGCATCAGCCCAAGGACTGCAGAGAGATGCTAATAAGTACCTTTAACAAAAGATTTTACACTCGAAAAACTTGGGAAACTGCTTTGCTTAAATTCTTCTGAGCATTCATAAACATATTAAAGATTTGAGATGTTCCAGAGTGAAAAAGAAACTTGTTAACTTTAATATTCGGCAAACAAACTTATTTGGGCAGGGGATTATCTTTTGTTGCCACCTTCTTTTTTTTTTTTTTTTCTTTCCTTCACGTTTCTTACCACCAATTTGCTTAGCTCTGAATTCATTGACTCAGCCAACATATGTTGCCCACTAACTCTATAAGGGAGGCAGAGTTAGAGACAGGGATAAGAGGTGAATGAGCTAGGCACACTATTCAATAGCCACATTCATTACCATTTGTTTTTGTTTTTTTGTTTTGTTTTGTTTTGTTTTTCTTTTTTTTCATTACCATTTGAAGCTTCTCAAGTTGCAAAGTTTCCTCATAGCCCACAGGGGCCTGATGCAATGCAGCCAGCTCTGTTGCCTCAGTTCCACCACTGGCCTTGCTCTTGTTACTGTTGACAAAAGACTTGGAGATTTTCCTGACTCAGAGCTGCTGCTAGCTGGGCTTGACAAGCAGAGGGACTGCCCGGGTAGCTGCCTATCTGAGTTAGCTCTATGACAAATCCTGTATTATAAGCTCTGTCTTGGCATGCTCGAGAACACAAGGGCTGCTCTGAAACAGGCATTGCACTAGTTGTTGAATCACAATTTAGTCTGGAAAAAAATTAGTCTTCTGATTGTATGCTGGGCAGTAGTTTCTTCATATGATGGAATACTGCCGATAATGTGTAAGGCCATTTCAAATGTCCAAGGACAAATGAAACAAATAATTGGGGTATTTATTTGATAACCCAAGTAGACAATAACTTGTTGTTCTTCTGTTTTTGTTGCATTATTATTTTTTTCCTGAAATAAGGAGTCCTAAATGAGTCCACTGAAGGCGAAGGGCTTTACATTAGCCATCCCTTTGCGTTCAAATTGATTGAAAGAATGTTAAATCATTGGCTCAGATAAGAGTAGATTTCGGTTTTTTGTTTGTTTTTTAGTGACCAAGCCAATCACAGGTATTCCAGGTTGTAAATTCTATGCTAATGATATACACAATACACACACTCATGGGTGTGTATAGATATATAATATTGTATTTGTGAAAATTTGGGTGATTTATAATTTTGCCTTTGCCAAAAAAAAAAAAAAAAGCCTGCCAACATGGAGAATCTGTAACCGGTGAGAGGTTCTGAGACTGTGAAACCTTAGACCCTCCCTCCCTTCCTTCTCTCCTTTGGCAAAGGAGATAGCAGCAGGAAGTTAGGAATTGAAAATGGGGTCAAATGTTGGTGATCCAAAATCCGGGTCATCCACCCACGCTGTGGCAATCTTCCCACCGTGTCACCTCTTCTGCCCCATACCTGGTAACGTAGCCACGTGTCCCTAACCCTGTGACAATCTGGGACCCTTGTAACCCTCAGCAAGAATAAGTGGAGTCACTTTGGCACCCAGCATTCTTGATATCAGCTGGCTCGATCCTGCTCATCAATATTGACAGATACTGCTGCCAAATCCCCTATCCACCCAATTATAGTCATTATCTTTGATTGACTCGGTGTTATTTCTACTTCTCTCTGGTCAAATGATGGAACGCTTTGCTTTGGAGTGTGAACAAAATTGACAAAGTCACCTAGCCTAAGCCGAATATTTGTTTCTTTGAGGCAGCAGAAATTTCCTCCACCTCTTTACTCAAGAAATACTTAGTAAATGCTTACTCTCTGCCAGATACCCTCCTAGGGGCTGGAGATACAGCAGGGGAAAGAAAAACATGTCTTTAATTAAAAGTACATTTTCTAGAGCCGCCTTACATGCAATTCTGCAAACTAGACAGCCTCTTAGTTATGAAGTTGCTTAATTCTCCTCTGTGAGGGAATGGCAGATAGGTCACATGGAATAGCTGAGGATTCTCTGCCATGAGGAGAACATCAGATGTACCACTCTGACAGCATAAAATTTACCATTCTGCATGAAAAAGAAAAAAATGCAAGTTGTATTATGCCCTTGTAACCTGAATTTTGAGACCTGCTGTTATGGGTTGAATTACATCCCCCCCAAAAGATACGTCAAAGTTCCAACCCCCACTCCCTCAGAATGTGGCCATTTGGGGATATAGGGTTGTGGTAACTGCATCCAAGTTAAGAGGCAGTCTGACTGGATTATGCCAGGCTCTAAATCCAGTGTGGCTGCTCTCTTCATGACAGGAGACACAGGAAGAAGCGGCCACATGAAAGACGGAGCAGACGGGAGCGATGCACCTACGGACCAGGAACACCAAGGAGGGCCGGAAAATGCCAGAGACAAGAGAGGCAAGGCAGGCTCTCTCCTACAGATCCCAGAGGGAGCATGGTCCTGCTGACACCATGATTTTGGACAGTGAGACAAGAAATTTGGGTTGTTTTAAGCCACCTGGGTTATGGTACTTTGGTAAAGCAGCCCTAGGGAATGGATGCCTGCCATACGGTTCAGAGAGAAGAAACAACGAGTAGGATTTCAGGATTCCTTTATCAAAAGGCCAGCTTTCCAGTGTTTTAGTAGAAAATGTTGAAATTGTGCTATTCATTATTTATTTCGTTTTTAGCATACGGGTTTCTTATTTGTGTGAACTTATTATAGTCCACTGAATGAATCTGTATTGAGGGTTTTAAAGCGCTCTTAGGGAATATAGGTAAAACTATGTGTGCAGTATAAATGCAATATTTTGTGTATATTTGCGCACAAACTGTAGCCCTAAGCAATTCATCCTTAGAGCTTGTTTGTGTTAATGCTTTATGAGGTGGCTTTAAACAAGAGGTAGAAGGAACTGGAGCTATTTGTATTTGTCTCTGGAGAAAAAAAAAGCTTCCTCCTTACGTTATCTGATGCATGTAATGTTTGAGATTTACAGAAATAGCATCCTTTCCCCCTGAGGATAAAAACACCCTCAGGCAGAAAAATCACCTTGCAATATGTAACTAGCAGGTAGTCTGTTTCATCAGTTATTCAAATAAAAGATGCAGAAATTTGAGGAAAACCATTTTAAAGTGTACTGCCAAAGCACACATTTCCCTAACAGAGCCCATAGTTCATTCTGCTCCGCCAAAAGAAATGGATACAATTACCGAGCAACCTCTTTCTGCTTTGCCGCCTCCTCTCTCTCCCCTCACTCCTCTACCCTGCAGAAATCCTACAGTCCCCCAGGAGCCTTTGCAATCAAGGATAGCTGTTAACCATCTCTCTCATCAGCTTTTCTTGTTGTTTACTGGGGATCCCATTGAATACTCCAGGTATCCAGGAACATTCTCACAGGTAGGTGCAGACTGAAATCCTCCCTTCATTGCCAAACTCCTAATTTCCCCCCTGACCCCACTTAACCCCTGCAGGCTAGCTTTCCCACAGAGGACGTTAGTGTTTTAAGGTTCGATGCAAGGAAGTTTCGCTCCTGCCCCAGCACTGCCTCTTAGCCACCCCCTTTTCTCTGGTGTTCTCTCCTCCCTCGGCTTCCCCATCACTGCTCACACCTGGCTTTCTTAAAGCACATCTGACCCTCTTTCTTCTCTGCTTGTCCTTTAAAGGCTAGTGCTCCTGAGGTTTCATCCTCAGTCCTCTGTCTGGTCCTTTGTAGCTTGATTTCCTTAGGCCTGTCACGTCCCCTCTCTGGGCCTCGGTTTACACATATTCAGGGGGAAAAGGATATTGGACGGGATAGTTTTTAAGGTCTAATCCCAACCTCCAATCCTGTGTTAATAATTCAGATTGAAGAAATGATAGTGGAGCTAGAATCTGTGAATCCTGGGTGAGGAAAGGACGGGCTTGAACTTTGGGAAGGACATTCTGTGGGAAGCGGGTATCAGAGCTCAGCACAGGGACCAGGGAGGGCTGGGCCAAGCACCCCTACAGGAATGGGGCTCTGGGGACACTGTGGGTCCCAGCCACTGGGCCCAGTCTTAGTCCCCTAGGGCTAAAGCACACCATAAACTGATTGGCTTAAAACAGCCCAACTTTACCCTCTCCCAGTTCTGAAGGCCAGAATCGTGAAGTCAAGGTGCTGGCAGGACCCTGCTGATCCCCTAGGACAGCATCTTCCCTTGCTGCTTCCAGTTTCCGGTGGCCCCAGGCATCCCTTTGCTTGTGGCAGCATCACTCCAGTCCCTGCCTCCATCTTCTCGTGGCCGTCTTCCCTCTCAGTCTGTGTGTCTGTGTCCAAATCTCTCTCTTCTTATAAGGACACTAGTCACGGGATTTAGGGCCCACCCTAACCCGGTATGACCTCATCTAAACTAACTACATCTGCAAAGACCCTATTTCCAATTAAGGTCACATTCTGAAGTTCCAGGGTCACGTGAATTTGGGACTGAGATTCTCTAATAATACCAAAGGCAGCCTGAAAGGGGGAAGTAAGTCACAAAAGGGAGGCCTGAGAAATGTGTGGAGAAGGGGATGGATACTTTAACTCCTTTTCCTTGTTTCTTAGCCCAGACAGAAATGCAGAGTGGAAGCACAGTCTAAGACGCTGCTCACCTGGTTTTGCTCTAGGAAGCTGAGCACCAGATATTCAACTCCATAGCAAGGAGGGTCCACTCAGGAGTGAAAGCAGTGGTTCAACAAGGAATTAAACGGGGACAAGCTATCTCTTGATAATGCAGCTGTTCTGGAATGAAAACTCAATACACATGGCATGGGAGTAACTTTTACATAAAAAAATTATAAAGAATGTTCATTTGGGAGCTGATATAAATGTCCATTTGTTCCTCGGGAACCTGGTAGAAAGTCTTCGCCAGCTCTGTTCTAGCTTGATCCATCTTCTCTCAGTGACTACTGTGAACGATCCCTTTTCCCAACTCTCACCCCGGCCTGCACTGGGGTTACTCTTTCTGTTATGGAGTTCTTAATACTGCCTTCTATCAGCACAGTATTGAAGATATTTGCTGTTGCCAAGAAGCCTGCAAAATGCATTCCCTTTTTACCTATGTGCAATAGGCATGCTTCACAAGACAAATGACATCATACTTTTCATTTTCTCACACTTATCTTAAAGCAGTAGTTCTCAACAGGTGGCGATTATTCTCTGACCAGGGGACATTTGGAAATGTCTGGAGACATTTTTTTTTAAACAAATCAATTTTATTGATACATATTAATGAAGCATATGATTCATCCAAAGTGTACAATCGATGGTATGTACTATAATCACATAGTTGTGCGTTCATCAATCCTTATTAGAGCATTTTCTTTATTTCAATAATAATAATAATAATAAACAAAAACCAAACAAACAAACAAGAAAATTCCTCACCTCTCAATCTCTCTATGCTTCCCCCACTGTACATAGCTGCTGTTTCTGGCTATTCTATCCAAAGTGTATAATCAATGGCTTTTAGTATAATCACAGTGTTGTACATTCATCATCTCAAAAATTTTAGAACAATTTCATTACTCCAAAAAGAAAGACTCCATATCCCTTGGCATTCCTTCCTCAGACCTACATAACACTAATCTCCTTTCAACTTTATAAATTGATTTATATTTACACTTTCTATAAATGGAATCATACAATATGTGGTACTCTGTGTCTGCTCTCCTTCACTTAGTATAATGTTGGGTTTTTTTGTCTGATATTAACATTTTGTACTATTAACTTACATCTGTTCAGCTTCAAAGAAAAACAGTCTTAACTATGCAATTCTACCCATATTCAGATTTCACATAATATATTTATATTTCACATAATATATTTACTTCATAATAGGGAAATCATACAGTCTTTGTCCTTCTGTGTCTGGCTTGCTTCACTCAACATACTGTCCTCCAGGTTCATCCATGTTGTCATATGTTTCAGGACTTCATTTCTTCTTACCACTGCATAATATTCCACCGTGTGTATACTCCACAATTTGTTTATCCATTCATCGGTTGATGGACATCTGGGTTGTTTCCTACTTTTGGCTATTGTGAATAAAGCTGCTATGAACATCAGTGTGCAGATATCTATTTGTGTCTCTGCTCTCAGTTCTTCTGGATATATACCTAGCAATGGTATTGCTGGGCCCCATGGCAAGTCTATATTCAACTTCCTTAAGAACTCCCAAACTGTCCTCCACAGTGGCTGTACCATTCTACACTCCCACCAACAGTGAATAAGCATTCCTATCTCTCCACATCCTCTCCAACACTGACAGTTTTCCGACTTTTTAATTGCGGCCTGTATAACAGGTGTGAAATGGTATCTCATTGTAGTTTTGATTTGCATTTCCCTAATTGCTAGTGATGTTGAACATTTTTTCCATGTGTTTATTCACCATTTATATTTCATCTTTGGACAGTTGTCTTTTCAAGTTTTTTGCCCATTTTTAAATCAGATACTTTGTCTTTTTCTTGTTGAGTTGTATAATCCCCTTATATATCATGCATATTAAACCCTTATCAGATATGTGATTGCCAAATATTTTCTCCCATTGAGCCAGTTGACTTGTCACCCTTTTGACAAAGTCCTTTGAGGTACAAAAGTCTTGAATTTTGAAGAGGTCCCATTTATCTATTTTTTCTTTTGTTGCTTGTGCTTCGGGCATAAGGTTTAAGAAACTGCCACCTACAACAAGATCTTGAAGATCTTTCTTACATTTGCTTCTAGGAGCCTTATGTTGTTGCTTTTATATTTTAGTCCTTGATCAATTTTGAGTTAATGTTTGTATCAGGTGTGAGATAGGGGTCTTCTTTCTTTCTTTCAGATATGGCCATCAAGTTTTCCCAGCACCATTTGTCGATTAGACTTTTCTTGACCAGCTGGGTAGGCTTAACAGCCTTGTCAAAAATTACTTGACTCTAGATATGAGGGTCAATTTCTGAGTTTTCAATTTTGTTGCATTCATCAATCTACCTGTCCTTATGCCAGTACCACGCTGTTTTCACCACTGTAGCTAAGTAATATGCCTTAAAGTCAGGAAGTGAGAGTCTTTCAACTTCGTTCTTCTTTTTCTGCAAAAAGCACCGTTGGGATTTTTATTGGGATTACATCGAATTTGTAAATCAGTTTGGGTAGAATTGACATCTTAATGATATTTAGTCTTCCATCCATGAACACAGAATATCCTTCCATTTATTTAAAGTCTTTTCAGTTTCTTTTAGCAATGTTTTGTAGTTTTCTGAATATAGGGCCTTTAGGTCCTTGACTAAGGTTTTCCTAAATATTTGATTCTTTTAGTTGCATTTATAAATGGAATTTTTTTCTGATTTCCTCCTCAGATTGCTCATCAGTAGTGTATAGAAATGTTATTGATTTTTGCATATTAATCTTGGATCCTGCCACTTTCTAAACTCGTTTATTAATTCTATTAGCTTTTTTTGGATTTTTCAGGATTTTCTAGATATAGGATCATGTCATCAGTGAATAGTGAAAGTTTTACTTCTTCCTTTCCTATTTGGGTGCCTTTTATTTCTTTGTCTAGCCTAATTGCTCTAGCTAGAACTTCTAGCACAATATTGAATAATAATGGTGACAGTGGCCATACTTATCTTTTCCCTGATCTCAGTGGGAAAGCTTTAAGTCTTTCACCATTGAGTACAATGCTAGCTGTAGGTTTTTCATATATGCACTTTACCATATTGAGAAAGTTTCCTTCTATTCCTACCTTTTGGAGTGTTTTTATCAAGAAAGGGTATTGTATTTTGTCAAATGCCTTTTCTGCATCAATAGATGCAACATCCTACTGACATGGCCCAATCAAACCCTAATCATAACTTAAGCACACCCAGAGGAACAGACCAGTTTACAAGCATAATCCAATGTCTATTTTTGGAACTCATGAATAAAGCCAACCTGCTATACTTTGTTTATTTATCCTCTGTCCAAATATTCTATCCAATACTGATAGTGGTGTATTGAAGTCTCCAACGATTACTGTGGAGACATCTATTTCTCCCTTCAGCTTTGTCAGTGTGTGCCTCATGTATCTTGGGTCACTGAGGTTATGTGCATAAATATATAGAATAGTTATTTCTTCTTTTGAATTGCCCCTTTTATTAATATATAATGACCTTCTTCATCCCTAATACCAGTTTTGCATTTAAAATCTATTTTGTCCAATATTAGTATCTCTACTCTAGCTCTTTTTTTCCCAACCTTTCACTTTCAACCTGGTTGTGTCCTTATGTCTGAGGTGAATCTCTTGTAGACAATATATAGGTGGCATATATTGTTTAATCCATTCTATGAGTCTATGTCTTCTGACTGGGGAGTTCAAGCCATTAACATTCAATGTTAGAAATGTAAAGACATTACTTACTTCATCCATTTTGACCTTTGGCTTTCTATTGTCATACCGTACTATTGTCTTTTTACCTTTTCTAATATTCTTCATTTCTATACTCTTGTCCAAGTCTCTCGCCCTTGTTTTTTCCTTTCAGGCTAAAGCACTTCCTTTAGTATCTCTTATAACTCTGGTCTTTTGGTAACATATTCTATCAGTTTTTGTTTGTTTGTGAAGACTTTGAACTCCCCTTCATTTTTGAAGGACAGCTTTGCCAGATACAGAAATCTTGGCTGGCAGTTTTTCTCTTTCAGTACTTTAAATACATCATACCACTTTCTTCTCTCCCTCCATGGTTTCTGATGAGAGGTCAGCATTTAATCTTATCGAGTTTCCCTTGTATGTGATGCTATTCTTTTCTTTTGCTGTTTTCAAAATCTTCTCTTTATCTCTGATATTTGTCATTCTGAACAGCAGAGTCTCAGGGTAGGT
The DNA here is from genome assembly GCA_026826555.1 of Tolypeutes matacus. Lineage (NCBI taxonomy): Eukaryota > Metazoa > Chordata > Mammalia > Cingulata > Chlamyphoridae > Tolypeutes > Tolypeutes matacus. Next base: position 5,146,759 of record JAKSZT010054401.1, on the reverse strand, counting down.
CTATTTGGATTTATTCAGTTTGGGATGCCTTGTCCTTCTTGGATATTGACATTTATGTCTTTCATATGGGTAGGAAACTTTTTAGTCATTATTTTCTCAAATATTCTTTCTGCCCCTTTTCCATTTTCTTCTCCTTCTGGGACACCGATAATGTTTATGTTTTTGTGTTTTGTGTTGTCATTCAATTCCCTGAGACCCTGTTCCATTTTTTCCATTCTCTCCTTTTTCTGTTCTCCTATCTTTTCCAGTTCAGATGTCTCTCTTCCAAATCACTAATTCTGTCTTCACACAGTTCAAATCTTCTCTTAAGTGACTCTAAGTATTTTTAATCTCATCTATCATGTCTTTCCATAAGGTCTGTTACTTTTCTTTGCAGACTTTCAAAATGTTCTTTATGCTTACCCAGTGTCTTTTTTTTTTTTTTTTTTTTTTTTGCCTTATTCCCATTGTCTTCTTAATATCCTTTATCTCTTTAGTCATATTTTATTTCAATTCTTTAAATTGATTTAGGAAGGTTAAGTGATTATCATTGATTGATTGTCTTAAATCCTGAATCTCTTCAGGATATTTGGTTTATTCCTTTGGCTGGGCCATCTCTTCCTGTTTCCTAGGATGGCTTGTAATTTTTTGCTTCTATCTTGGCATATGATATGTTGGTGAATTTACTCTGATGGCCCATTTCTCTTTCTTGCCTATTGTTATTATTTTTTCACAGCTCTTTGATATTTGGGTCAACTTATCCTAAATCTTTAAAATTGCCCAGCTTAAGTTACCAAAATCATGCCAGGAACTCACTAATGGGGCACAGACTTTCTCCCAGGGGTGTGGTAAAAAGAGCTCTAAAAGCAGTTTTTGTCCATGTAATTTCCAGACAGTCAGCAGATGGTGCTTGTTGGTATACCCTTCCATGGAGGTGTATCTCTCTGTTTTCCTTTTGTTTTTGTCTGTCCAGAGCTGATATTCAAAGTGGGCTCCACTGGTTGAATTCACTGAAGAAAAGCCCCCTGACTCCTAACCCTAACCCCCTTCCTTTTCCCTGTAACACCTGGCAAGGAGGAGGACGTCTGCTCTCCTCTCAGGCAACTGTAATGAGCCAGGTGTTTTATCTCCACTGAATATCTCCAGGGTGGGGGAGGGAGCCCTTCCTGGTGGCAGGGAGGTTTGGTAACTCACAGTTCATTGTTTCAGCTTCTTTGTCTCTATGTCCCTCACCCTCCTGTTGTGGTCTGCTGGCCCCCCTAAGCAGGTCCCTCAGGCAGATTTTGGCTCTTTCTCTGTTATTTTTTTGGTATCTGACTAATCTGATGCTATGTTCCCATACCTGGAGACATTTTTGATTGTCACAGCTGGGACAGGAAAGAGTGCTACTGGCATCCAATGGTTAGAGGTCTGGGAGGCTGCCATACATCCTGCCATGCACAGGATAGCCCCCCACCACAGGAATTATCTGCCACAGAATGCCAATAGTGCTGAGGCTGAAAAAGCCTGATTTAGAATCACCTGCCAAAATTCATGGGCAGTCCAATATCAGTCATCTGGGGACTCTCTTCCTCTTCCCTTTTGTCCCCTTGGGGGCTTCCATAGATTGTAAAGCGATCCATGGAACTTCCGTTTTGGGTTGTGGAACTTCACCTCTCAGTCTATGGTAGAGTGGATCTGCTGCTTGTAGACTATCAGGCAAATGGCTTGCTTCTCTTCCCAGGGCCTTCTCTCTTTCCTCACGACTAAGTTTCTCTGCTTCCCGGGGCTCCAGCTCAAGACTCCGCATCACAACTCCAACTCAAAACTGCTCCAGCACTGTCCTTTGCCATGCCTTTTATCTTCAATTTCCCACCCACCAAGGGATGGGACTCAACACCCTACTGATGTGGCCCAATCAAAGTCCCAATTATAACTTAATCATGACCAGATGAACAGATCAGTTTACAAGCATAATCCAATATCTGTTTTTGGAATTCATAACTTCATCAAACTGCCAAACTACTACAGATGGGGAAGAGCTATCTGGAAGTCACGAGGTGATATTTTATCCAGATAACTTAAAAGATCGCTACACACATTTCAGAAACTTTTAGCACAATAGAATAAAACTCAAGTACAAGTGTGTTGGGTTTTTTCTTTCTTTTTTTTTTTTTTTTCCTCCTGTCTTTTGGAAATTGTGGTAGCAAATAACCTCCTCTGTTTTTCATTTTTATAGACAGTAATAAAATGTCACACATGGCCATTTGAACTATTTGTCTCACAAGGTTAGTTGAAAATTTTATCTCCAAATTAAACAGAAGAGATGCTAAGATGGCCTTTCACAGACCTGCTGGTTCTCACTAATCTCAAGAAGGAAAAGACTGACATCAAAGTGTTCTTTAGATGCATAAGCAGCTTCTCTCCAATACCCTTTGATCTAAAGGTAGCTTAAAATCTGCCTTCTTTTAGAGATGGTTTGCAGTTCTGGTCTTGCTTCCCCATATTGCTATATTATACTTAGAATATAGTTCATTAGCAGGAATTCTAGTTTTATCCCATTTTGGTATATTTGATTCACAGGAATCAAAGACAAATGAAGTAGTTAAGTTTACACTTACATTTTTTTCTGACTCTGGAGTCCTTGTTGCCAAATTGTTGAACCACCCAAAGTAAGTCTTTATATTAAGTTTGAAGTCTTTATAATAGAAAATTATAGTCTATGTTAGAATTTCTAGTTACCTCAAAAAGTGGCAAAAAATTATCAATAAATTTTATTTTATTTACTTTTATTTTACAAGATTGTCCTGTATTCCTGATGTCATCAACATGGAGATATAAGACATCCCCTGAAAAAAATCTTTGCAGAGATTCAGTGAATAAAAAGACAAATCCCACCTGCTTAGAACTCTGGAGGATGGTAGAGAATGGAGAAGGACTCCACAAACGCTGAATTAAAGGAAAAGAAAAATATCAGGGAGGAAATTTTTGTCCCAGATCTGCCCATCCACTTCCCTCCTCCTCACTCAGTTCAGCACAGCTTGGGAGTTTCTCAGAGGCAGTGGCCAGGTCCCTCCCACCAAGGACACAAACTATAGCGCCACTCACAGCAGCGAGTTAGAACCTCACACATATCCAGGCACAGGGACCCAATCTACAGAGACCCAGGGCAGAACACAAGCCCCTGAGAAGTGCTGCAAACAAAAGGGTCCCCTGGCAGGGGGAAGACCATGGTAGAAAGACTGGCAAGTGTTGCTCTCATTCAATCCAGTTTCTGTTGACTCGACCACCTAAACACCAAATGGACTTTTCTGGAGTAACTCACCTTTCTGGATTGATCCAATCTGCCTCCCCAGAGTGGGATACCCTAAGAGGGAAGAAACCAGAAGCAGAAAAGCCTCACAGAGGTAAAAAAAAAAAAAGGAGGGAGGAGATTAAACCATCTGTGAGCATAAAGAAGAATTTGAAATGTATAAAAAGAAGCATAACATAAATTATGGGGATGAAAAGCACAGTAGTAGAGATTAAAAATATACTAGAAGCACACAACAGCAGATTTTAACAGGCAGAAGAAAGAATCAGCGAACTAGAAGAGCAATTGAAATCATACAGTCTGAGAACATGAATAATATGATTAATGAACTAAATATAACAGACAAATACAGATAGAGAAAAGAATAGAAAAAATTGAGCGGTGTCTCAGGGAGTTGAGTGACAGTACAAAGTGCACAAACATATATGTTATGGGTGTGCCAGTAGAAAAAAAAGAAGGGAAAAGGAGTAGAAAGAATATTTGAGGAAATATGGTGGAAAATTTCCCAACTTTTACAAAAAACATAAATGCACATGTCCAAGAAGCACAACATAATCCAAATAGAATAAATCCCAATAGACCTACTCTGAGACACATACTAATCAGAATGTCAAATGCCAAAGATAAGACTTCTGAAAGCAGCAAAAGAAAAGTGATTCATCAAATACAAGGGATCCTCAATAAGACTAAGTGCTGATTTCTCATCAAAAACCACAGAGGCAAGGCGGCAGTGGTATGATATATTTAACGTACTGAAAGAGAAAAACTTCTGGCCCAAAATTCTTTATCTGGAAAAACTGTCCTTCAAAAATGAGGGAGAGTTTAAAATATTTACATATAAACAGAAACTGAGAGAGTTTGTCAACAAAAGACCGCCCTACAGGAATTACTAAAGAGAGTTCTGAAGGTTGAAAGGAAAAGACAGGAGAGAGTAGCTTGGGGTAGTGTGAAGAAATGAAGATTATCAGTAAAGTAACTGAAAGGGTAAATGCAAAAACTGATAGTACTGTATCCTCAATATACAATGCTATTCTATAATTCCTATAAGTGTCCGAAAATAATTGAATAAGAAAAAGGTATTGTATTAGTCAGCCAAGGAGGTGCTGATGCAAAGCACCAGAAATTTATTGGTTTTTGTAAAGGGTATTTATTTGCAGTAAAAGCTTACAGTTACAAGGCCCTAAAGAGTCCAACTCAAGGTACCATAAGAGGTACTTTCTCACCCAAGTCAGTTGCCACATGTTGAAGTAAGATGGCAAACCTGGTCTTTCCTTCCTTCTTCTTCTTAAGGCTACATGGGCCCAGCTTCTTCTGATCTCAGCTGTAGGCTGGCATAGGGTTTGTTTCTTTCCAGGCTTCCTCAACTCAGCTGCTCTCTTCTCTTCAGCTGCAAACTATCAGGCAAAGAGCTCATCTCTCTTCCTGGGGCTGCAGGATCAAAGTTCTCTCCTCTGCCATGTCTATGGAGCTCTCTTTCTTCCTGTGCCTTCTATGTGTCTTCTTGAGTGAATGTCCGTTTATATGGCCCACCAAGGACGTAGGGACTTAAACTGAGTTACAACCTACTGAAGTGGTCGAATAAAAGCTCTAATCTTAACATAATTTAATCAAAGACATCTCAGCTGAATCTAATACAATCAAAGGGTATCATACCCAGAGCAACAGACCAGTTTACAAACATAATCCATATCTCTTTTTGGAATTCATAAATAATATCAAACTGCTAAAGGTATATTTCCTAATAATGGATGTGCAAAACATAATGTGGTAAAGTGGGCCAAATGCAACTTAAAGAGAGGAAACAGAGGGATATAGGAGCAGAGAATGTGTATGCTATTGAAATTAAGCTGATATCTTTTCAAATTAGTAGGTTATAGATGTAGGCATATAATATAAACTTTATTTTAAAGTATTTTAAAAATATACAGAAACAGAAATGAGAAAGGAATCAGTCAGATACATCACAAAAGATCAACTATACAGAAAAGGAGGTTGGAATAATAGAAAAGACAAAAATAAAGATATGGCATATAAAAACCAAAGGACCAAATGGTTGAAGTAAATACTGCATTTACTGAAATGACAGTGAACGTTAATGGATTAACCTCCCCAGCCAAAAGACACAGAGTGGCAGAATATATTTTTTTAAAAGCATGATCCAACTATATATTTTGTTTACAAGAGATTCCCCTTATACCCAAAGGCACAAATAGTTTGAAAGTGAAGGATTGGAAAAAGATATTCCATGCAAATTGTAACCAAAAAGAAATGGGGTAGTCAAAAATTGTTGTAAGATAGACAAATAAGGATGCTATATATTAACAAAAGGGGAAATCCACCAAAAAGAAATAACAATCATAAATATTTATGTGCCTAACCATGGTGCCCTAAAATATATGAGGCAAACACTGGCAAAACTGAAGGTAGAAATAGACACCTCTACAACAATAGGTGGAGACTTCAATACAGTACTCTCATAAATAAATAGAACATCTAGACAGAAGATCAATAAAGACACAGATGACTTGAATAATATGATAAATTAACTAAACCTAAAAGACGGATACAGAACATTGCACCCCAAAACCACAGGATATGCATTCTTCTCAAGTGAACATGGATCATTCTCCAGGATAGACCACATGCAGGGTCACAAAACAAGTCTCAATAAATTTTAAAGGATTGAAATTATGCAAAGCATCTTCCCTGACCATAATGGAATGAAGCAAAGCATCTTCCCTGACCATAATGGAATGAAGCTGGAAATCAATATAGGCAGAGACCTGGAATATCCACAAATATAAGGAAGTTAAACAACACACTCTTAATCAGTCGGTCCAAGAAGAAATTGCAAAGGAAATCCGTAAATATCTTGAGACGAATGAAAACAAGGATACAACATATCAAAACTTATAGGGTAAGACTTCCAGGGAAGATGGCAGAGTGGGAAGCTCTAGGACTCAGTCCTTCTACCAAAACAACTATTAAACAGTCAGGAACTGTCTGTAAAACAACTATTTTGAAACTCTAGAGGCCAGAAGAACACTGTACAGCATCCAGGAAAGAACAGGAGGAAGAGGCTGATAACTTGTGGTTAAAAAACTGTAAACTGCTCTTTCCCACAGTGGCTACCAGCATCCATGCCCCACTCTTGCTGCAGGCCACTGTGGGGTCCAGTCCCTGGCAAGCTGCTGTTGACAGAAAGGGACATAAAAACTCCTCTTCCCCAAGAACAGGGGTGTGTACAGCCAATCACTGATCAAGGCTTTTGGTTAGTGAATTCAGATCACTAGGTCCCAGCTGTGACAAAGGGAGAGGCAGCCATTGTTTCAACCCTCCCCAGTCAGGGGCAGAGATGGTGAAGATTTAAGATGCAGGGCTTCCTCAGTGCTGTGGGGAATCTAATCCACCACCCTGCAAAGCCAGGTGTCCTAAAGCTGGAATTTTAAGCCTATCTATCTAACTCCAGAACCCCCACACTTTCTGCTACTGTATGTTGGCATTTAAGGCAGGCCTTACATGTAGTCCATTCAACGCTACTCTTTAAAAACTTGGGTCTTTTTCAAAATAGATTATAATCTTTTATTACAACTTTCATCTGTATTGCCTTCCACCAAGGGAATCAGGTGTAAAAGTGTGTTTTGTGCATTGTACCTCAAACAACATTGATGGATGGAAGTAGTTCTAGTACAAAAGGCATGAGACATATTGAACATAGAACTTTAATGTGATATCTTCACATGGCCTCAAATGCATTCTTGGGATACAACATGATATATAAAGAAAAAAGTGCAGGCATTGTGGTCTTGAAGCGCTCAGACCCAAATCCCTGCTCTGCCACCTTGAGCAACAAATCTGAGCCTTGGCTTCCTGATTTGTTAAATGGAGATAAAGATGTTCACTTCATAGGATGGTATGGAGATAAAAAGAGTTTATGTTGTTACACAGACTTGCTTATTGTACTTATTTAACACAACTTAAAATACTAGTTGTCTTAGTTTAAGATACAATTGGTTTCAAGTATAGAGTACCTAATCAAATTGGCTTATTAAGAATAGAGAAGATTTATTGTATTATGCAGATGAAAAGTTCAAAGATAGTGTGGGATTCAAGGCAATTCAACACAGTAGTTCTTATCAATCAGGATATCTAACTCTGCTTCTCTGAACTTGCCTTGATCTTTTCTCTTTTCGGTGACTCATCTTCATGCTCAAGTTAGCTTCCCCATGCTGGCAAAAATGGTTCACCACACACTCCCAAGGAAGGGAATAAGCATTTGTTCCAGAATTATTAGTAGGAGTCTTGAGATTCGCTCTAAATGCTCACTCCAGAACCACGTGCCCAAGGAGATGGAATCCACTGATTGGCTCAGCCTCGGGCTACTGCCTTGGCAGCAGGGTGCAAGGTCAAGCTTTGAAAACCTCCAGTGTCTACTCTCATTTTCCCCCTCATTTCTCTCACACACCCAACATTCCTTTTAAGGAAATCTTTACTAGCCTCAGTCTGGGGAATGAAAGAAGGGACCCTTTTCTCCCCAAACTCACAAAAAATTTTGTTGATGTCTGGAATTCTCTCCAGATTCCTAAAAATGTAGGTTTTAGGGAACTAAAACCAGAATATTCTCTTTGTTTCTGTGTTTTCTCTCAGTATAGACCTCCTCTGTGACAATGCTCCCTCAATCTTAAATTTTTCTTTTCCTTGAGTCAAAGGAGATGAGAGTCTTGCAATAAATAACTATTTGTCTGTGGAGACAAGATACCCTACACATGTAATACTTATTTCAGTAATCATTATCATTTTCACCCTGACATGATTTTTTTGTGTGGCTGCCTCGGTATTAGCAATAAATTCTAAAGACTACATTGCTGACACTGTTGAACAAAGAAATAAAGACATTTCCAATACCCATCCTGCATATACAAGGACTTGAGCATGTACAAAATCTTAATGTTCTCTCCAAAGAGTCCTTGCCTGAGCCTCACGAGCTCTTGGGTTTGTATTCCTATTAGCAGATCCCCTTAAATTCAAGAATTCTAGTTGTCATCAGCTGTTTGAGGGTTGATTGCACAACCTAACAATCTTTCTTTGGAATTCTCCTTTTGTTCTTATAGTTTAAAAGGAAAACCAGCAGCAACAACAAAAAAAATGGCTTAGAATAAATAAAGCCAGCCTTTACAACCCCAGACCAGTGGAACCAGAACTCCAAGTAGTCGCATATCTTGAGATATTTTGGCTATTGGTCTTCTGAACACAACACTCCTTTAGTAGATCTATGTGTAAATATCAAAAAAATCTACCCACAGAGAGACAAACAAACAAAGCTGTCTCTCTTCTTTTCCTCTCCAAATTTGGAAGGCTGATTTGAGGATTGATTGGAGACATAATAATTTCTCTATGTCACTTAGCATATACTCAATAGACGAGAATTTTCCTTATTACTATTATTATGTGAAGAAAACTACATCTTCCGAAACCCCCTGTCTGGACCTCGTAATGTGTTTCTCAATATAGTCCCAGTAGGTGATAGTGAAGGTTTATAAAAGAGTCCCTAACTGAAATGGGATACATGGGGCTTTTCAGTGATGCTGCAAGTAGGGGACCTGCGTTTGTTATATTATTTTAAACATTGTCCGTGTTGTTAAAGTTGATTTGTGTATGTGCTGATATTGGGATTGGCTGAAAGGTTAAAGCAGGGCCCCTACTAGTGCCCCTCATCTGAAAACATGAGCAAATCAAGGGGAAAAGCATAAAATCAGATAACAATGAGGTAGTTCATAGCTGTGGTCCTCAAGCACTGTTGAAAATGTCAAACCTCGTCTAGGAATTGCCAAATCCCAAGTGAAAACTACATTCAACTAATTTAGGTGATGGTGGGAAATCCAGGGCACAACTGCCCTAAGAGATTTCAAAAAGGTAGGGAGACTAATTTGCAAAGCCTTTCCTTATGTTTCTTTACACAATAGTATTGACTGTGGAATAGATGCATTTATTTTGTAAAAAAGAAAAATAATTTTTTCATCCCTTCTTGACCTAATGCAAACTTAGTTTAGATTCAAATTATTTCACTTGAAAAGTCAGTGATTCCCTCAGTTTAAATTATTATTGTCTGTAGAATTTTTAATCATTTTTGGAAGGCAGAAAATATAGTTGGACTCAGGATTTGACCAAAGGGTAATAACCAATGTGATTTTTAATTGTGGTAACTTGTTGAAATCTGTACTTCCTATATAATTAGTATCTATCATTTATAGCTGAAAAGGCCCTTTTTTCTCCCATGTATAAAGTAAGTCACATTAGTACATTGTAGCAGTTTGAGATTATTTATGAATCCCCAAAGGAGAGATTATGTTTGTAACCTAATCTATTCCTCTAGGTGTGATACCCTTTGATTGTATTAGATTTAGCTGAGATGTCTTTGATTAAATTATGTTAAAATTAGGGCTGTGATTCGACAATGTAAGTAGGGCATGACCCTGCCCCCTTGGTGGGCTGATATAAACAGACACTCACAGAAGAAGACACAGAAGAAGATACAGGAAGAGAGAGAGAGCTCCATAGATGCCAGAGGAGAGAAGTTTGTCATGAGACAGAAAGAAGGCTCAAACAGCTAAAGCCCCTGGAAGAGAGATGAGCCCCATGCCAGCCTACAGCTGAGATCAGAAGAAGCTGGGCACACGGAGCTTTAAGAGGCAGAAGGAAGGAGGGACCAGGCAGAGATCGCTTGCCATCTTGCTTCAACACGTGGCAACTGACTTTGGTGAGAAAGCAAATTTGAGTTAGACTCTTTAGTTACAGTTTTGTAACTGTAAGCTTTTTACCCCAAATAAATACCCTTTATAAAAGCCAAGAGATTTCTGGTACTTTACATCAGCACCCCTTTGGCTAACTGATACATACATATAACTATCTAGACTACTCTATATTATCTAATAAATAGATCTATTAAATGAGGAAATAGATGCATGGCAGCTCAAGCTTTTGTTACTGACAGGTGCAAGTGGACTTGTTTAAACTTGTGGACTTTCAAGCCAAATGTTGCCATCCAATTGGCCTGTTCATGACAACCACTCTTTGTCACTTGTCAAATAGGCTTTACTAGGTGGGTGCCTGGACTGTATGGGGCTGTAGGGAAAATAGTCACGCCTACGTAAAATCACACCATGGTCTTTTCAAACATGCCTATATTTATCCTGTTCTTGTCTTTCTTATACTCTTTACTTCAATTTTGTCATTATTGATGTGCTGCTGTAAGCCTCTTCAGAGCCTAAACAAACACCAAACCAACCAACCTACCAACGTTTATGTTTCTTATAGTTCAAAAGACATGTTCCAAGACTAATGTTCGCATGGTACTATCTCCGTCAGCCTCATTAGGAGTTACACGTGCTTACGGTTGAGAAGCACCATTAGACATCTTCAGCTCATGTCACCCTCTGCAGAATGATGCTGAAAACGTGTGTGGGATGTTATATATGATTCATTGCTACCAACTGAGTACTGTGTTCGTTTTCTGACTGCTGGGGCCATTTTCAGAGCCCTTTGAAATCCCCTAGTCATGTAAACCCAAACTGGCTTTATTTGAAGCTTGCCTTAAGTTTGCCAGGGCTACTATAACAAAGTACCACAGACTAGTCGGCTAAACACTAGGAATTTATCGTCTCAGAGTTTTGAAGGTTAGAAGTCCAAAATCGAGGTGTCACCGGGGTCATGCTTTCTCTGAAGTCTATAGCACGTGGGTGCTGTTTGCTGGTAATCCATAAGTCAGTTTCTACCTCTATCACATGGACATCTCTCTCTTTCTGTCTTCTCCTTCTCTAGCTAAATTTCCTCCACTTATAAGGACCTTTATTGGATGGTGGATAAGGTCCACCCAGATTCAGTTTAGCCTCACCTTCACTCATGACATCTTCAAAGATCCTATTTACAAATGGGCTCACGTCCATAGGACTAGGGGTTAGGACTTGAATATGTGTCTGTGAGAGACATCATCCAATCCATAACAAAGCTGTAATTTGGAACAGTGACAAAAATTTCTTTCCTGTCCTTGCTCTTGAATTAGCCCCATTTGAGCTCATCCAACACAATCTGGCGAATCAGCTAGTAATTTACTCTCCAGACATGACCAGCTCAGTTGTGTTGTATCAGTATCTGCAGTCCCAGTAGACCATCCCAAGCTTATACTTTAATTTAGCCTATATTTAGGTTGATAAAATGGCTCAAAAAACTCCAATGTGGCATTTTGGAGTTGATCTAGATTTTGCAACCCCCTAGATGATAAGATATTACCACAGATTGACAGATTTGTGTTTGGGGTTGAGTTTGATGCCACATTTACCATACTCAAGGAGAATATTTTCCAATCTCTATTCATTACCCAAATTCTTTGGTTTTCAGCATGTTGCTTACAAGAGTGTAACTGATGTAGTAGAATTCACTGATAGCTTTCAGCTGCCTTAACCAAGCTACAGAAGGCTGGTACACAGCCTCTGTTTGTTTGTTTGTTTTCTTTTTTCCCCCCGTTTATTCATGTTCCTAATACTGTACTGATTTTCAAAACAGCCCTTTATTTTTTATATTATCAGTACTGGTAGAATTAATAACATTAACAGCAATTAACAAAATATTTTGTTTTGTTATATTTTTTAAAATCAGGAATTTTATTTTTTAATTACTACTTATATTCTTCTCCTATAGAAGGCTTCCTGAACTTATTGATCATGTTCTTAAAAGAGCAACACACAGTTGTTTGTAAGTAAAACAAATAATCAGGAGGAATAAGCAATCAAATCAAACTCAAGACAAAGTCCAGAGTATATATATTTATAAATACTTACTTAAGGCACTCTATAAAATTCAAAATAAGTAACAAATATTTGCCTTTGGACAGAGTAGAAAATCTGAGTTTGAATTTAGAAAGATGCAAACTCTTCCAGTCACTACCCATCTGCCACCATCGTGGGTATTCATGAAGCAAAATGTGAAACGATGTTTGTCCTGACTGACTGGAGCAATCCCGTGAAAACACTGCCAAACTGAACACCCACCTGGGAGCTTATACAGATAAAGAACACAGAAAACTGCAACTGGGAGGGACATACACATTGGACAAGCAAAGCTGTCCAGTGAAGCAGTTAAGAAATACAAATCTACCTACCTATCTACTTAATACATAAAACTATAGCTTACACTTATGACATTCTGGTACCTGGACACAGAATCTGAAATGTGGTAAGTGTAAGCCATAGTTGTTACAATTTTTAAGTGTGTGTATATTTAGGATGACCGGCCAATTCTAGTTATTCGCGGTAAAGGGCTTCAAGTCCCCGCGCATACTGAATCAGCGAATACCGAGCCAGCCTTGTACTCCCTCTGCAGGACCTTTTTTGCACTTCTGCCTCCCTGAGAAAGCTCCCCAAGCATTTTCATGAATAGGTGAATTCGTGAATACAAATTTACTAAGATTCGTGTGTGTGTGTGTCCACGCACACGCGTGTGTGCATTCTGGAACGTAGTAACTGAAACCATAGCTCTTATTGTTTTTATTTCATTTTGTGTCTAAAGAGTGGTCAGTGTCCCGTGAGTCTATCAGGAAGTGACAATGGATCTGGACCAATGGGACGAGGTGGTCAGCCAGCTGGAGCCTGTCAGGGTTCCTACGGTGTTTGAATTCTTTTCTCCAGTGCCTTCTCATCAGCTGGGACAAAAGCTTGTGGTGCAGGGCGAGCAGGACCCTTAAGGGCAGCTGTCCATACAATGAGGGCAGATGGTCATGCTGGTGGTTAACTACAGGCTTCCCCTCTCCTGCCTGACCACTTGACCCAACTCCCTGGTGGGGCGGAATCTGCGGTTGTTTAGTCCCTACTGAAACCCAGTTACCTAGGATGCAGGGTTCTTCCCTTTCTCATCCACCCTCCCTCTTAGTCTTTTATCCCCATACACATCTGCCCAAAAGCTGCCCCTCTCCAAATGCCAGCCCTTTCTGCAGCCAGGTCCTCAAAAGGCAGTCCAGCCGGCAAGTTGCCAGCAGGTGCCGACACCGGCACGGCGCTGTCCAGTGGAATTTTTTGTGGTCGTGGAAATGTTCTACATATTCATTATCCAAAATGGTAGCCATTAGACACGTGTGGCTATTGAGCATTTGAATTGTGGCCAGTGCAACTGAAGGAATGAATTTTTAATGTCACTTCATCTTAATTAATTTTAATTTTAAATAATCTCATGCAGCTAGTGGATATTTTATCAGACAGCATAGGTTTAAAGACAGATAGTCTGGGTCCACATTGCAGCTCTGCGTTTTCCAGCCCCTTGACTTTGGACGAGTGAACTTAATCACTGAGTGCAGGCTCTTATCTATATATGGGGGTTATATTGTTACCTACCATATAGTGCTGTTGCAAAGATTAAATAAACATTTAAGCACCTAGTATAGGATCTGGTGCAGAGTAAATTTTCAGTAACAGGAGCTACTATATGCTTTTTTTTTTTTTTTTTAAAGATTTTATTTATTTATTCATTTATCCCCCCCTTGCTGCTTGTGCTCGCTGGGTCAGCTAACCACGCCGTGCGGGCGGGCTTGCCTTCACCAGGAGGCCCCGGGAACCGAACCCGGGGCCTCCCATATGGTAAACGGGAGCCCTACTGATTGAGCCACAGCCGCTTCCCTACTATATGCTTTTATGTTCATTAAAAATGCTTAGTTATGTTTCCCACAATTCACCTAGGGCTGTTTTTCTCAGTGTATTAATTGTTTGAAGTAATCACACCAAAATTCATGTTCAGATGACCCTTTGAAAAACATCAACCAGCAATACTTGCTGGAAATACAGTGAAAGTCATTCTCAACTCTACTTTGGGGAAATATACTGAAAACAAAGCCTAACCGAACACTGGAGAAACAAACCTAAACCTTTTTTATCAAGAGATATCTAGGGAGTCCCAGGAAGATGGTATTGGAGTAGGCAGGCAGGGCTCAACTCTCACAAAAACAATGGAGAAAGGGCCAAAAGCTGTCTGAGGGACCTGCTTTGGGGATTAGCAGACCAGGACAGTGCTACACAACCCCCAGGAGGCGAGGATACAGAGAGACCAAGAACCCAAAACAAATATGAGTAACCAAACCCCCATGGCAGCCCCTCCCCCTCTCCCAAGATATTAAGCTGGGGTGAAACCCCTGGCTCACTGCATTTGACAGAGAGGGTAACAGATATCTTCCTCCCTGTCACCTGTTACAAGGGAAAAGGGAGGGGGAATCAGGAGGCTTCTCTTCAGTGAATTTGGCCTCCAGAGCCAGCTTAGAATCTCAGCTCTGGCCAGACCACACCACAGGAAAGCTGAGACTGACAGAATACCTGCTGGAAGGTGCACCAAGGAGGACCATCTTCTGGCTGATCTGGAAGTTGCATGAAGAAAAACTGATTTTAGGACTCTCTTAACACATAGTCCTGGGAGAAAATCTGCTCCCCATTTGTGAGTCCTTGGCCAATATTGATCATTTAAGCAGTGAAATTTTAAAGACAGAATAAGTTAAACCAAATATCAAAGAAGAGTTGTGGGGGGAAAAAAGGCAAGAGAGAGAAATTAGCCATCCGAGTAAATTCACTAACATATTCAGATGCCTAAACATCAACAAAAAATTACAAGCCATACTACGAAACAGGAAGAGATGGTCAAGCCAGAGGAACAAACTAAATATCCTAAAGAGATACAGGATTTAAGACAATTAATCAATGATAATCACACAACTCTTCTAAATCAATGCAAAGAATTGAAAGAAAATATGACGAAAGAGATGAAGGATATTAAAAAGACACTAGGTGACCATAAAGAACAATTTTAAAAGCCTTCCAAGAAAAGTAACAGAGCTTATGGGAATGAAAGATGTGATGGATGAAATTAAAAATACATTAGAGGGCAGTGATGCTGGGAGTCTCGTGGGTTCGGCGCCATTATTCACAGTGGCTGGCGGTGCAGGCGCCACAGCGGAAGTACCCCGCGGCCACAGCCCCTGAGCTGGTGCAGCCCCCTCACTCCCTTGCTCTTCCTCCCTGAGCTCGCACCATGCCTGATCAGCTGACCGAAGAGCAGACTGCTGAATTCAAGGAGGCTTTCTCCCTATTTGATAAAGATGGCAATGGCACCATCACAACAAAGGAACTTGGAACTGTCATGAGGTCACTGGGTCAGAACCCAATAGAAGCCAATTACAGGATATGATCAACGAAGTGGATGCTGATGGTAATGGCACCATTGACTTCCCAGAATTCTTGACCATGATGGCCAGAAAAATGAAAGACACAGATAGTGAAGAAATCTGTGAGGCATTCCAAGTCTTTGACAAGGATGGCAACGGTTACATCAGTGCGGCAGAGCTACGTCACATCATGACAAACTTAGGAGAAAAACTAACAGATGAGGAAGTAGATGAAATGATCAGAGAAGCAGATATTGATGGGGACAGACAAGTCAACTACGAAGAATTCATACAGATGATGACTGCAAAACGAAGACCTACTTTCAACTCCTTTCCCCCCCGCCCCCTAGAAAAATCAAATTGAATCTTTTACTTACCTTTTGAAAAAAAAAAAAAAAAAGTTCACTTATCCATTCTGTTTCTGTATAGCAAAACTGAATGTCAAAAGTACCTTCTGTCCACACATACAAAAAATCTGCATGTAATGGTTGGTGGTCCTGTCCCCTAAAGATCAAGCTACACATCAGCTTTACAATATAAATACTTATACTACCTTAGTGATAAGGAAGCACTTAGTGGACTCCTTAAAGTTCCATTTGCTAATGATTAATACACTGGGCTGGTCAGTTTTTCACGCATGCAGCTTGACTATTGAGCACAGTCAGGCATTAGTATTAAAAATGAAAAATGAAAAAACAAATTCAAAACCTAAAAAAAAAAAAAAAACACATTAGAGGCACATAAAGGCAGATTTGAATTGCTCAAAGACATAATTAGTGATTTCAGAGACAGGATATCTGAACAGGAAAAGATAGGAGAACAGAAAAAGAAGAGAATGGAAAAAATGGAACAGGGTCTCAAGGAATTGAATGACAATGCAAAAACATACTTATTATCAGTATCCTAGAAGGAGAAGAAATGGAAATGGGGCAGAAAGAATGTTTGAGGAAATAATGACTAAAAACTTCCCAACTCATATAAAAGACATAAATATCAATATCCAGGAAGGACAACACACCACAAACAGAATAAATCCAAATACATCTACCCCAAGACACCTAATACTCAGAAGACAAATATCAGAGATAAAGAGAGGATTCTGAAAGCAGCAGGAAAAAAGCAAAGCATCATATACAAGAGAACTTCCAAAAGATTAAGTGCCAACCTCTTATCAGAAACCATGGAAGCAAGAAGAAAATGGTATGATGTATTTAAGGTACTGAAAGAGAAAAACCGCCTGCCAAGAATTCTGTCTCTAGCAAAATTGTCCTTCAAAAATGAGGATGAGTCCAAGTATTCACAGAAAAACAGAAACTGATAGAATATGTTACCAAAAGACCAGAATTACAAGAGATACTAAATGGAGTGGTGTGGTGTGGCCTGAAAGGAAAAAACAAGGATGAGAGACTTGGAGAAGAGTATAGAAATGAAGATTATTAGGAAGAGATATGACAACAGAAAGCCAAAGAACAAAATAGATAAAATTTCAATCAAAAGAGATAGACTGGGAAGTGGATGTATCTCAGTGGTTAAGTGCCTGCTTCTCATGTATGAGGTCCTGGATTCAATCAGTTGTACCTCCTAAAAAAAAAAATAAAAAAGACATAGACTGATAGAATGGATAAAAAATATGAGCCATCTATAAGCAGTCTACAAGAGACTCACCTCAGACGTAAGGACACAATTGGGTTAAAAGTGAAAGGTTGGAAAAAAGATGTTCCATGCAAATAGTAAACAAAAAAGAGCTGGAATAGCAATACTAATATTAGACAAAATAGATTTTAAATGCAAAAGTGTTATAAGGGATAAGGAAGGTCATTATATATTAATAAAATAGGCAATTCGCCAAGAAGAAATAACTATCCTAAATATTTATGCACCTAATCTGAGTGTCCCAAGATACACAAGGCACACACTGACAAAACTAAAGGAAGATATAGATGTCTCTACAATAATAGTTGGAGACTTCAATACACTACTCTCAGTATTGGATAGAACATCTGGACAGAGAATAAAGAATCAGAGAGCTTGAATAATATGGTGAGTGAACTAGACCTAATAGAAATTTATAGAGCATTGCACCACAAAACAGCAGGATATACATTCTTTTCAAGTGCTCATGGATCTTTCCCCAGGATAGACAATATGTTAGGTCACAAGACAAGTCTCAATAAATTTAAAAAGATTGAAATTTTACAATACACTTTCTCTGATCAGAACAGAAATCAATAAGGAATGGAAAAAGAGAAAATTCATAAATATAAGGAGATTAAACAACACACTCTTAAATAATCAGTGGGTCAAAGAAAAAATTGCAAGGGAATTCAGCAAACATTTTGACACGAATGAAAATGAGAACACAACATATCAAATTATATGGGACACCACAAAGGCAGTGCTGAGAGGGAAATTTATATCCCTCAATGCTTACATTAAAAAGAAAGAGCTAAAATTGAAGCTCTAACTGCACACCTGGAGGAACTAGAAAAAGTACAGCAAACTAATTGCAAACCAAGCCAATGGAAAGAAATGGTAAAGATCAGAGCAGAAATAAATGATATCAAGAACAAAAAAATAATAGAATCAACAAAACCAAAAGTTGTTTCTTTGAGAAGATCAACAAAATCGACACATCCTTAGCTAGAATGACAAAGAAAAAAAAAGAGAGAAGATGCAAATAAATAAAATCAGAATTGAGAGGGGTTACATTATCACTAACCCCACAGAAATAATAGCATATGAGAATACTATGAACAGCTGTATGCCAAAAAAAAAAACTAGACAATGTAGACGAACAAATTCCCAGAAACACATGAACCACTTACACTGACCCTAGAAGAAAAAGAAGACCTCAACAACCCAATCATAAGTGGTTTCACAAGAAAATCCTGAAATCACAGAAACCTCCCAAAGATTAAAAGCCCAGGACCAGATGGCTTCACAGGTGAGTTCTACCCATCATTCAAAGACAATCTAATACCAATCTTGCTCAAGTGCTTCCAAAAATTTGAACAGGAAAGAATGCTACCAAACTCATTCTATGAAGCCAACATCACCTAATATGAAAACCAGATAAAGATATTCTGAAAAAAGAAAATTATAGACCAATATCCCTTATGAATATAGATGCAAATGTCCTCAACAAAATACTTGCAAACCGAATCCAAAAGCACATTAAAAGAATTATACACCACGATCAAGTGGGTCTTTCCAAGGTATGAAAGGTTGATTCAATACAAGAAAATCAATTACTGTAACAAACCACATTAATAAATTGAAGAAGAATAAAAATCACATGATCCTCTCGATTGATGCAGAAAAAGCATTTAACAAAATACAGCACCCTTTCTTGAAAAGAAAAAAAAACACTTCAAAAGATTGTAATAGAAGGAAGCTTTATCAATATGGTAAAGTGCACATATGAAAAACTAAAAAAGCTAGCATTGTACCCAGCATTGAAATACCAATAGCATTCCTGCTGGGATCAGGAACAAGACAAGAATGCCCACTGTCACCACTGTTTTCAATACTGTGCTAGAAATTCTAGCTAGAGCAATTAGGCTAGATAAAGAAATAAAAGGCACCCAAATACGAAAGGAAGAAGTAAAACTTGCACTATTCGCTGAGGCTATGATCCTATAAATAGAAAATCCTGAAAAATCCAATACAAAGCTATTAGAATTAATAGACAAGTTCAGGAGAGTGGCAGGATACAAGATTAATATACAAAAATAATAGCATTTCTATACATTACTGATAAGCAATCTGAGGAGGAAATCAGGAAAAAAAATTCCAATTATAATAGTGACAAAAAGAGTTAAATATTTAGGAATAAACTTAACCAAGGACATAAAGGACCTGTATTTTAAAAACTACAAAACATTGTTAAAAGAAACCAAAGAAGACTTAAATAAATGAAGGACATTCCGTGTTTATGGATTAGAAGACTAAATATCATTAAGATGTCATTTCTACCCAAACTGATTTACAGGTTCAACACAATCCCAATAAAATTCCAAACAGCCTTTTTTGCAGACATGAAAAAGCCAATTATCAAATTTATTTGGAAGAGTAAGGAGCCCCAAATAGCCAAAAATGTCTTTAAAAAGAAGAACGAAGTTGGAGGA
Source organism: Tolypeutes matacus (assembly GCA_026826555.1). Classification (NCBI taxonomy): domain Eukaryota; kingdom Metazoa; phylum Chordata; class Mammalia; order Cingulata; family Chlamyphoridae; genus Tolypeutes; species Tolypeutes matacus. Next base: position 5,127,171 of record JAKSZT010054401.1, on the reverse strand, counting down.
CTCTCACTTCCGACTTTAAAGCATATTAGTTAGATACAGTGGTAAAAACAGCATGGTACCAGCATAAAGACAGACAGATTGACCAATGGAACCAAACTGAGAACTCAGAAATAGACCCTCACATCTACAGTCAAATGATTTTTGACAAGGCTGACAAGCCCTCCCAGCTGGGCCAGAACAGTCTATTGAACAAATGGTTTTAGAAGAATTGGATAGCCATATCCAAAAGAAAAAAAGAGGACCCCTATCTCACACCTTATACAAAAATTAACTAAAAATGGATCAAGGACTTAAATATAAAAACAACAACCATAAAACTTCTAGAAGAAAATGTAGGGAAACATCTTCAAGATCTTGTGGTAGACAGTAGTTTCTTAAACGTTAAAGTCAAAGCACAAGCAACAAAAGGAAAAAATACATAAATGGTACCACCTCAAAATTCAATACTTTTGCACTTCAAAGGACTTTGTCAAAAGGTTGAAAAGGCAGCTGACTCAACAGGAGAAAATATTTAAGAGATCATACAACTCAACAATAAATAGACAAACTACCTGATTAAAAAAGGGGGGCAAAAGACTTGAAAGGACAGTTGTCCAAAGAAGAAATATAAATGGCAAAAAACTCATGAAAAAAATGTTCAACATTAACTAGCAATTAGGGAAATGCAAATCAAAACTACAATGAGATATCCTTTCACACCTATTAGACTGGCCGCTATTAAAAAGTCTGAAAACTGTAGATGTTGGAGAAGATGTGGAGAGACAGGAACACTTATTCACTGTTGGTGGGAATGTAGAATGGTACAGCCACTGTGGAGACCTGTTTGGCAGTTCCTAAGGAAGTTGAATACAGACTTGCCATGTGACCCAGCAATACCATTGCTAGGTATATTCCCAGAAGAACTGAGAGCAGAGATACAAACAGACATTTGCATACATGTTCATAGTGGCATTATTCACAATTGCCAAAAGTTGGAAACAACCTAGGTGTCCATCAACTGATGAATGGGTAAACAAATTGTGGTGTAGACACACGCCGGAATATTATGCAACGGTAAGAAGAAATGAAGTTGTGAAGCATATGACAACATGGATGAACCTGGAGGACATTGTTGAGTGAAGCAAGCCAGAAACAAAAGAACAAATACTGTATGATTGTACTATTATAAACTGAATATATTATGTACTCATGGAGTTAATAATTAGAATATAGATCGCCAGAAAATAGAAAAAGGGCAGAGAATGGAAAGCCGAGGATTCATTCAATTTTGAATGAACTGGTAAAAATGTTGTTTGTAAAACTTTGGAAATGAATAAAAATGTGAAGCCACATCATAGTGTTTGTAATTAGCAGAGTTATTATCTGGGTATAACAGCAGTTGAAAGGGAAAGTCTAAGGTCATGTAGATTACAAGAAGGACAGCTAAAAAATGTAACATGGGACTGTATAACATAGTGAAACCTCATGTAAAACACAAATATGGGTGATATTGCATATATGACTGTTTTCACAAAATATAAATACAAATAATCTAGAGAGATGGAAACAGAAGAGCAGCAATGTATGGCAGTGGAAGCATCAAGAGATTGAGAAGCGAAGAGTTTTGGTTTTTGTTTATTATTATTATTATTATTATTATTATTAGAACAATGAAAATGCTCTAAAAATGAAGTATGAATGTACAACTATGTGATTTTACCAAATACCATTGATTGTATACTTTGCGTGGATTTATGCCTCATGAATATGTATCAATATAATTGATTTGTTAAAAAAAAAAAGAGAGAGAGATACCTTATTCTGTGGACATGTGGAAGACTGAGTCATATGAAAACTTCTTAAAGCAATGACATATCTTGTTTGCTTGAGACTGGAAGGGTGGAGCCTACGTTATCTGTCATAGATATTGAATAAATAAAGGGTCATCGACAATCATTTATCAAAGGAAGAAAGAAATTTAATAATTTACCACCAAATACCTGCTCTATCTAGCACTCTGTTAAATACAACTGGATCCTCACAAAGAATTGGACATCATCTTTGTCTTTAAGAATTTCACAGTATTTTGGAGATGCAATCTTTTCAGAATACAGATGACCAAAAATGTCAAGTAGAATAAGAGCTGTGAGTGTTTGGAAAGGAGAGAGCTCTGTGCTGGCTGAAATGGATGAGGAGAGCTTTGTGACAGAGGTGGTCTTTGGATCAGAAAGCTAACAGTGTCCCATCAAAGCAGCATTGCCCACCTTCCAAGTCTGAAGAGGTTTGTATGGGAAGAATCAGCGATTAAAGTCCTGTCCTTGTAGCAGGCATTGTTTAAATTGTGCCTTTATCTCAGCCTCCTCATCTGCTTTCACAGCTAAATGTAAATTGGTCAGCAGAGAAGATTGGAAGTTGAAACAACAATGGATTCCTAGCAGAGGCTGACATTCCCTCTTCCTCAAATAAGTATTGAATAAGTACTTTTAAAATAT